>VDFB02256132.1:99420379-99504521 GCA_007258455.2 Sequoia sempervirens | reverse complement strand
CTCACTACCTTGCTTAAAATGATGCCTCCATAAGCACAATAACATGTTTTAAAATCATGGTTGCCAATGATTGACCATTAAGGTCACTACTTTCATCAAGATACAATGAGATTTTTGTCTTCAAACTCAAGGAATTATGCAAGATAACATTGTGAATTGTTTGTTGTGTAGGGTTTGATTTTATTGCACATTTACTACTTTGCTAACTGCCTTTAAGATTGGATATTGCACCCTCAGCTGCAATCTCAAACAGCTCACTCATTGTCACTTGAAGATTCCTTTCATGAGCATCCTTTTATAAAATCAAACAATGCCCTATAGACTTCCTACTTACCTACTACAGGGGACTCATTGTTTTATGGTATTGTGGGTCTTAAGATCCTTCAACCTTATTATCACTACTTCATAGTCCACAAGGTATTATTCACTATTCTCCCATCTTTGATGAGTCTCGAAACACTGCTCAAACATGCAATTCACTACCTCCATTATACAATGGCTAAGAAGAAACATTGAACTTGTGATCACCATTGTTACTTAATTTGGACAGCCATTCCCTAATTGCATTTTCCTTGTCTAACACTGTCAATAGCATTTGAAAAACCCTTAAGGTCAACAAGGGGGTAAGGAAACTCACTATTAAAATCTCCACTTTACTATGCAAGGTTTGAGCTTTATTATCTTGTCATTGTTCAGCCTCTTTTTGACTATCACACCTCAAGTGACTATCATTCTTCTTACCATAGATTGCATTTACAAATGTCACTTAGCTACATAGTGTGCTTTTTATTGGCTATAATATTTATATTTCAAGATTTTGTTATTGGCTATAATGTCTCAATCTTTCTGGTATTGCAACCTCACTAATCGACTAGAGTTATGGTTTCTGTTTCTACGGAGGCCTAGGATTTGTACCCTAGTCATGCTCTTATCAATGCTTTTGTTGGTATTAAAAAATAACCTTAAATCTTGGGTTAGAAAATTAGTTGTCTTGACAGGGTGTGGTATGATCTTAGATTGTATTCTAGAGTGTGTGGGAAGCTTGTGTTTGATCATTAAGGTATGTAAACCTAATTAGGTAAATATATTCTATATAGCATGCATCTTGCTTTAATACTTCCCATAATGGTTATTAGTAGATCACATTATTATAGTTTGTGGTATCCCAAGATTGCATTCAAGTATGTAACAAACTTGGTTTGTAGTTTAAGCTATACACTTTTAAGTAACATTCATAAGGTTTATAAAATCTTGATCACTCTTTGGAATATCCCATTGAACATGGGTTGTGCTTGAATGTACTGCATAATTGATATAAAACAACCACTCTGCATATCAACCAAAGTTATAGGATCTTTATTATAGCAAGAGGTAATCGCTCTTGGATCATGCTACCTGTTATGTCTTGCATAACCACCACATTTTTTTTTGGAACAAAATGGGTCCCCCTTTTGTGTTTGTTTTTGGTTGTTTGTTTGGGTCTTAGGAGTTGTTTGTTTTGCTCCTAAGTCTTTCTTTCTTTTGCTCTGTCAGAAGTGGATCTAGAACCAAATTTGGATTCAGAACTTTTCACAAAGTTCCTAGTTCAAATTTTGTTCTGACTTCGGGTTTCATGTTTTTGTTCTTTGTTTGTTAATTCACTTGGCACTCTTGGGTCAGTTTTTTCCCTTGAGTTTTTCATCATTTTTCTTGTGTGTTTTTTGGCCTGATCAGAACTAGAACTGTAGTTGGAACAAAACTTGGAACTTTCTCAAAATTCCAAATCCTATTCCTGTTCTGATTCTGGCTCTGCTCGTTTGCCTTGTTTTTATTTTTGTTATTGTTGGGTCGGGCCCGGTTTTCTCTTCGGTCTCGCTTCCCTTTGTGCTTGTTCTTTTTGTTGTTTGTTCTTTTGTCAGGACCAGATCCAAAATTAGAATTTCATTTGAAACTTTGTAAAAGGTTTTTGGTTCAATCTTGGTTTCGTCTCCACCTCTGGTGTTGGTGCTTGCTTGTCCTTTTTGCGAGACTGGAATCGAAATGAAGTTTAGGCAAGAAGGATTTTCAAAGTTTTGTTGTTCTAGTTCATTCCCAGGTCTGCTTACACCTTCCTTTGGATGTTCATGGGAGTTAACTATCAGTTCACGTTATTTACTTTGCCTCTAACCAACCGCATTAATGGCATTAATTGTGGCATTTCTGCATGTACGAATTGATTTTAAATCTCTAATTATGTTTAACTAGCTTATTATCTTTGTTATTCAAGACGTTTAAATGCATTAGAGCCAGGAAGACCTCGAGACAAGTGATTTGATTGTAGAAGTGAGTTACAGAGAAAATCTTGGTTGGATTTCTGTCTTTCCTTGGGAGCATTCTAAGGTAGGGTTTCTTTTCTTTCTTTTTTTCCTATTCTACGTTGTTTCGTTGTTGTGTTGTCATGTTTTGGTGCATTCATAGAAGGTTTCCTTCTGGGAATTCTTCACTCGTGGTTTGTTTGTTTGTTTGTTTTGTTTCTTTTGTCTTTTCTTCCTTTCCTATTTCGTTTTGTTTTTTTTTCATTTTGTCATTTTTCGTTGTTGCTTCGTTTGATGTCACTTTCGTGATAGGTGTGTTTTGTCGTGCCCTAGGTCTTTCCTAGGGTTTTCGATTTGAAAGGGTTTTTGTGCTTAAATGATGAATTTCATTTTGAAAATCCTTTCCTCTTTTCAATCTTGTGTTGACTCTATGATTTTCATGTTGGGTTCTTGTGATGCCCTAGTTTTTAGAGTTGGCGTGTTGAGCAAACTAGGGTTTGCTTGAAAACCTTTACAAAATGGTTTTTCCTAGGGTTTAAATTTTCTTTAGTACGATTGAGCTATTTGGGGGGGTAAGTCCTTCTATTTTTGATTTCCTCATAAGCCCATGTGACCCGGGTGTTAAAATCCATATGACCGTGTCTTTAGAAAGTGCCCTCTATTTTACATATTAAATTAGCGGGGGTGGACTCGTCCTAATGTTGTTTCCATTTTGACTAGTTCCTAAACTAGTTCCACTTCCGGTCATTACGGATTTAAGTTTTTATACTTATCCTTGAGAGAAATCAAAGCCAAGGTGGAAGTTGAATTTGAAACTAGCGTTAGTTTCTGGTTTAGTTTTCATTCTAGTTCCTGTTCTAGTTTTATTCTTTTTCCGAACCCGACCCTGCCAATGTTGAATTTTTTTTTGTCTTTAGTGCTTCTATGGTTCTACTTCCGACAAAGGTGAGTATTGATTGATGTATTTATTTTTGTGTGTTGATCATCTAATATAGGAGTTTGTTGCAGAATTTAAGAGATGTCTAGAGCATTAGGAGAAGCTTCTCAAAGGAGTCAACCAATAGAGACTTCTAAGCAAGGAGCTAGACCAAAGAAAATTAAGGTAGAGCAACTCCCTTACACTCTGAGGTGTAAACATAAAGAAACTATCCTCATAGCAAGCAAGATCGATTTTGACTGGGAAAATATTATTGATACTAATCTGGGCCCTTTTAACTATGAGGAGCTGAAGGATGAAACCTTTAGTGAAGATATTACACCTAGAGCCCAAAGGATTGCTCAATTAGGATTAGCATATGTTGCACTATTCCCTTTGTCCGCTCAATGTCTAAAATTTCTATTAGCAGCTACTGGCGCTTATAATCCTGCTACTAGGAAATGTATGGATTTACAAGGGAATGTTATTATTGACCTAACATCCCAAATGTTCAATTTCATGTTTTATGCACTTGTTCCTCAGGATCCTAAGTAGTTGAATGAAGCAAAGGCTTTGAAGCTTTACAGTCGCAACAAAGATACCAATAGATCCTACATGAGTAAGCATTGGATGAGGATAGAGAAAAATTCCCTAACCAAACTTCCTAATCAGCCAAAAAGGGAATGTTTTGGTAAGGAAATTGAGGACACAATCATGCTGCTTTCTAGGGTGTTTGGAAAAAGGGATGCTTCACAGTTCAAGGAATGGATGTTCCCATTCATCCATGCTATCTTGGAAGGTAAACAATAGTTTGACTAGACAATGGTGGTGTTAGAGAGTATCCATAATCAAATGCTCAAAGTGAAAGAAACTAATAGTTTCTTTATGACCTCTTATGTGGTCTATGCACCAGCTCGGATGGGGATCTTTCCTGGATTCAGTATAGTTGGCATATTGTGAGAAGAAGATGGACAAAAGAAGGTATGGGAGCACTATAGTCAACTCACATTGCAAGCATCAGAATCACATTATAGGAGGATAAATGATTCCTTCCTTTATGCAGTCATCAATAGAATCATTGGCGATGTTGGATATAGACTAAGTAGGGAGGCAATGACTTTTATCAATGAATGGGGCCACTAGTACATCCAATACCCCACATACACTTATTTCATGTTAGGAGGATTTGATGGTCATCCTCATTTGCTTCCTAGGTGCTGCAACGATAGAATTTTTTTAATGGAATTCATATACCAAGCTTGGGTTGTCAATTTCAAATTTGGTAACAAGTACAAAATAGGTTGTCACAAGTTTCCCATGAAGTTGGGTGAGTTTAGCTGTCCACACATTGTGTTAGCAAAAGTTGTTTTTGATGAATTAATTTACATGAAGTTGGGTCTATATACTGCTAGAAAGTATTATGACCCCAGTCACAAGATGCAGGCATTGCTTCCTAGTGTTTCTG
Source organism: Sequoia sempervirens (assembly GCA_007258455.2). Lineage (NCBI taxonomy): Eukaryota > Viridiplantae > Streptophyta > Pinopsida > Cupressales > Cupressaceae > Sequoia > Sequoia sempervirens. The sequence continues at coordinate 99,499,867 of VDFB02256132.1, read as the reverse complement.
ATAAACATTTCAATCTATTAGAGGACTTCTGGTTGGATGTACAAGTTGATTATGATCTTAGGAAGAGGAATTATGAAATATTATCTATCCCACTCATGGTTGAGTATGGGATCAAGGAATACATTCCAGAGTCATTTTCTGATGGAGTGATTTTGGATCCTCAGTATGATGCAGATAAGATTGGCACTAAGAATATTGATCCAATAGATTGGAATGCAAAAGAGTCTATTGATATTAAGGAAATTGCAAGACCAGTTTTGGATAGAAGTGTGCACTAGGTCAACTTGAGAATTAATCAACTGGAAGCTTAGCCATCTAAGAAAAGAAAGATTGATGGAACTACCCAGTACAAAAGAACAAAAAGTAGAGTGCTACCTAAGGAACCCTTAGAATTTATTCCTTTTAATGCAGATGAGGAGGTGGTTGACCAAGATATCCTGGAGATACAAGAAGGTGAGACAGTCACAGAAGTTGGTGCTTCCACATCCATGGTAGGGGAGGTATCTACTCAACCCCTTGTTGCAGACCAACCAAGTGAGGAAATGACTATGGGAGCTCTCCATAAAGAAGATGAGTTATTAAAAGAGAAGGATCTTAAGATGGTAATACATGATATTGCAACAGATTCATAGGCCAATCCATCTAATAAAGAGGCCCTTGTAGTAGCATCCCTTGATATAACAAATGATATAGGGACCGAGCATATATTGACAAAGGAGGACTAGTGGAATCTCTTTGAAGAGGCCAAAAGAGAAGTTGATGCTAAGGCTCAAGTTGAGGCATTAGCTAACCAATAGAAGGAGGATGTTGAAGCACAAGTTGTATTGTTGGACAAGCACCAACAACAACAAAAAAATGAGCAGGAGCTCAATAGCAGCAACAAAAGGAGCACAAGAATTGGAGGCCCAAGTTAAGGCTGATGAATTGGCTCAGCAATAGCAACAAAAGGAGCAGGAGCTCAAGATGCAGGAAGAAAGGGATAAATTGGTTTTGCAGCAAAAAATCCACGACCTTAAAGAAGAGAAAGTTTCTCAAAGGAGAGAAAAGGAAGCTCTTGAGGCCATTTTCAAAGCACAAGAGGAGGCTTATAGGAAGAGGGAAGAACAAGAACATTTGAAAAGGGAGAAGGAGGTTGCTAAGGTTGCGTTGCATAAGAAAAATTCCAAAGAAGCTTGGGATTATGTTGAGGAATTAAAGAAGCAAAGAGACCAGGTATTAAAGGAAAAGAAATTAGAGGAGAAACACTTGAAGCAGGAGTTAGAAGCCAAGAAATTGCAGGAGAAAAAGGATAAGGAAGAGGCCAAGAAGCTTGCACAAGAGAAGGCACAAAGTGAGAAAAAAAATGTGCAAGAGGTTGATTCTCAGCCTAGAAATACAATATTACAACCTTTGTCTTCTACTACTATCACCTCTTCTTCAACTTAAGTCGCTACTACCCCACTTGCTCCTACATGGTTGAAGCTGGATTTGGAAATAAAGTAGGTAGTTCAACCACAACCATTGAACTAGGATAAAATGATGAAAGAGATTGAGAAGGACAAACCAAACAAGAGGGCTATAGTTCTTCACTCCACCATGCTCACTGATGCTAGAGATCATTGTTGAATGTGCCATGTCGATGGTGGACAAAATCCGTGATGATATGCAGATCACTAATTATCAGTTGGGAACAGTAAATTTGGGAAGGCCTACAAGAAACTAGCAAATGAATTTGATTGATATTGTGGCTTCCTCCACCAAGTCTCAGATGATCAAGGAAAAACAGAAGAAGGATGAGCTTAAAACTCAATTAGATCAACTGCACAAGTTTCTAAAGGATGTCTTGACTCCTATCTCTCAACAAGCGAAAAATCCTGAGACTCTAGTCTTATTAACAAAGAAGGAGGCAAATGATTTGGTTTAGATGAAGAGCAAGGTGGGAATGTTAGAGAAATGGTTGGAAAATTTTGATCAAGAAGTTGATGATGTTCTTGTTGATGGTTTTAGAAGTCACAAGGTAGCTCTTGAGTTGGCAGGGGATCTAGATCAATGTACCAAAGATCTAGATAAGCAAGATGAGGAATATAAGGAATATGTTAAAAAGCTTGAGGACATTGCTAGAGTACCTAAGTCAACTTTGTTTGAACACTCAATTCTTGAGGAAGATGGTGCAGATTTTATTGAGAAAATTGTGAGTATAATAAGGTATAAATCCAAGGCTATTCATGTGCATCAAGATGAAATTCAAGAAATAAGTAAGGATTTAAACCAATAGATTGATGAATGGGGGGAAATTGTAGCCATTCTAATCAATCTAGATACCTCAGTTGAAGGTCTTTCTTTAGATAAGATGAGAGAGAGATGGAGGGATAGATTTGAAGACATAATACAAAAAGGAGATGATGGGGAAGAGTTATTAGTATACCGGTTTATGGATATCAAGGAAGAAGCCAAGGTTGCTAGAAGAGAATTGATTAAGTTGAAGGAGGTACATAAGTTTATTTCAGTTGAATTAGGGAGGATCAAATTTGAATATGATTGGTTGGATGGGCCTGATTTGGGTACTCTTCAACAATGTTTGACAACTATGATGAATATGTCCTTGAGCATGCAATGCAGGGATAAGCTGGTAGCATAACACCTTCTCTTGACTGGACACAACATCTCCTTTTCTCCTCTTTTGTAGGGATTTGATGTGGATTTAACTCCAGTTCCCTTTTTCAGTTCCATCTTATGTTTCGAATGTCAAAATTTGTGCAACATTTTGCTCCAGTCTTCTAAAGTTCAAATAGTTAAGTTCCTCATTCAATTCCGATTCCTTGATTTGTGGATCTGGATTCAAAATTAGGAGGAATTCATGCATACTGCACCTATATGTATTATTTGGTTCCATTTTGTAAAGGTCAGCTAATGGAAGTAATTTTAGCCACCTGATGATAGTAAACAGGAAGAGTCTTAGGTTTTGATAATTGTTAAGCAGATACTCTTAAATTTCAAGCTTATTCTAGATACAATTTTTACAGCTTTATATAAGTTTTTATGTTGTCAAGTTGGACCTATTTTGATGATTAATGATATATAATCGATCCATGTGCTAGTGATTTTTTTGTGCCTAAATTTTTCTTATTTGAAGAAAATCAATAGAAGGAACTAGATTTAAGATTGTTTCATTAAGTTATTTGTGAATGAATTGTTGTTACATCTATTTGATCTATGTTTTGATGATGAGTGAATGGTTTGTTTCAAAGTTTCATGAAGTAAAGTTTAATTAATGGTATGGTATTGAATTAGCACTATGGATGTATGCAGTAGCATAGTTTATTCTGTGGATTGTATCTTGTTGTGGTTGTGGTTAGGTGAATAGACAATCATTGTTGGTACACATGTCTGGATATTAGGAATTATCATTCATACTCTTGTTTTTAAAGCTCTATTCTATCTTTTTATGTTTCTTTAAAACCCTCAAATGTAGATTAGTTGATTTCATGCAGTTTTGTTCCTTGTTACCAGCAAAGGCCCCTTGTACATTACAGTTACATTGACCATTGAGCAACATTAGAATAATTGAGAACCAATTACCAGGACCTAGGGAGTTAGATGGCTACATGTTATCTTTCTTTTTCAAGAAAAATAGAATAGTAATATTTTGTTTAATGTTGTTGTGTTGTTTTGAACCTCAACACTACCATTACATTGTAACCTGCTAAAATTGAGTCAACTTGAATGCAACCAATGATGATTGACACTTAATTGTGATGAAAGTTATTAATTTGTACATGAATTGTGCTCATATGAGTGCCTCAATTTCTATCACAACATAGCCACATTAAAATTGGGCCACACATGAATGCATCCTATATTTGTTATAGCACAATTGTGCCACATGACCAATAGAGTTATGGATCACATAATTACAGTCACAAGAATTTGTTCCTCAGTTGTGCTCTTATGGTGATTCCATTATGGTTATAGCATAACCCTTTGTACTTATTGCTCAAATCCTTACATTGCTTATTTTCTCTTTGGATGGATGGAAATTCAATGGTAGGGATTTGTATGCAGGTCATGCTCAAATAAATGATTTGTCACCATTACACAATACTACATTGGAATTTCCTTTCTTGAACCTTTACTTCTTTTTTTATTGTTAGGATTTCTTAGTGATTATTCCATTTCCACGTGGCATATTGAAAAAAGAAACCAAGAAAAAAATCATTCTATTGTTAGTTAACTCCTCCTAACATAATTTTGGAATAAATGTTTGATTACATTACTTCAAGTGTGAAGAATTTTGTTTTATGCTTATAATACCTTCATTGAGAGTTGTAGTAGAAAGCTTCTTATGTTAAAGCCCATCCTGTAAACTTGCTTTAAGCTACATTTAGGAGGCTTCATAGATTATTGTGATTTATACAACTTTTGTTTTGATAGTAAATGACATCAGATTCTTTCTAAAACTAAAATGATTTATTAATTATGGTTTTATGATGATTAAATGTTTTATTTAGAAGGGGTTAATATGTGACATTTTTATGTGTAGGAAGAATAGATTGTGATGCAACATTCGAGTATGGATGATTCACAAAAACTTGGATTTCTATCAGTGACATAACCAAGTTAGAGAGTAATTTCAGCCTGTCTAAAACACTTATGGGTGTTTTCACTTGGAAGTAGAACCTGAGTGTAGGAATACACACATCAATGGATAGAGAAAATCATAAATCTTCTTATCCAATTTCTAATCGAATTTGAGGTCATGAATATTGAATAGAGAAAGTTCGTACATTCTAAAGATAAAATCAGAAATCTATTGGTCGAATTGGAGATCCAATTTGAGGTCATGAAGCTTTGACAAAGAAAGTTCCTACATTCTAAAGATAAAATCATAAATATGCTTGGTCCAATTTGAGGTCCAATTATAAGGATTTTTCTTTTTAATTATACCTTTTGAAATTTGGCTTGATACAAATTGTCTATCCTTCCACATTTTCATGTATGTCTAGCAAGGTACTTGTAACTACAATATATGACAAAAAATCCCTACTGTTATGCTTTGATGTATGACCCATGATCAAGATCTATATAAAAAGTTTTTTTTGTATACTGGGTTGTTAGGTGTTCTATATTGTTATACAAGTTTAAGCTTTTCCTTTTGTTGATTTTTAAATAATAGTCTTATCTTTCAGCTAGGATTTCTGTTGTAATCTCTCCTTTTTTTTTTGTCTTTTCAGTAGTGCTTGATTTATAGATTGCAATTGTTGACAACTATGCCACATCTTTCTTATATATTTGTGATTTACACCTAAATTGTAGTGCTAAAAGAGCCATATATTTACACCTTATTAATTTTGAATTGGTTTAGTGGGAAGTCTCGTATGTCCTATTTTCCTAAGTGACTTGAGTTTGATACATGTGTATTTGTTTTGGACAATTTATAGCATTTACCTGTTGGAATTATGTGCCTCAAATTCACTGGTGGACCCCCAACTTGGTCGTCATCAAGTCAGATTACACGGAGTGAGATTTTAGGCCTTTATCACCATCCTACAACGTCTCATGGAGTGACTGGTGGTTGAGCGATACTCACCGCTACCCCGCATAGGCGTTAGATTGAGCTTGCAGTAGTGCAGTGTTACCGCCACCTCGCGGTGCTTCCATGTTGACTAGTGCAATATAGATGTGGTTATTGCTACCCCATGACAATGGTCAAAGGTACCCTACGATGGTGTGGTATAGTCACCACCACATCGTGATGGTGTACGAGGCTTGGTGCAGTAGAGCGGTAGATACCGCCATACCATGATGAGCTAGTTTATGCATAGCAGTGTAGCGGTGGATAGTGGATGACTGGATGTCTTTGGTAGGACAATGGGGTGATCCCATAATATTGGTTTACAATTTTTGGCCAAACTGGAAATTGATCTAATTTTTTTGGCTAAATCTTCACTTTCAAGCACCTATAGCAGCTAAACCGTGAAGAATTTGAAGATGATACAAACTAGTGATTTGTGACATTTTTCTGTAGATTCTAAATATATGTTTTTAAAAAAAATTAGAATTATATTGCACTTATTTTTCCATATCCTTTGAAAACTAGTTTTTAACAATAAACACCATTTTTAAAGAGTGATGTCACTAGCTAACACATAACTTTTTTTCTATGCAGGATAAAATTCATTTTTTTTCGAATTTAGATTCGTAACTATGATACCTAGTGCATGGAATTAGTTTCATTGCATTTCATTGAACATATTTCACTGCACATTTTTTTCTTAATTAAGTTTCAAAGTCAAACCAGTTACAATTTAGACATGATTTACTGGCTAAAGCATAACTTTTTTTGTATGTATCAAAATTCATTTTTTTTGTTAGATCAAGGACATCAATATCTAGTGCACTGATATTTTTCTTCTTTTTTTGATAATCTGCTATTTTTCCACATGTGCAGAACAAAGAGCTTGATTTTCGATGAAAAACCTATGTTTAATCAAACTAAAAAACAATACATAATCAAAACCAAAACATATTAAAATTGTATTTGATGGATAGCTCGTTCTGAGGACTACCATCATCCAATTGGGTATGTGAAGTCTTCTCCATGTTCATCCTCAACCTGAGCTTCAAAAGGAAATTTGATGAAGGGTCCTCCCCTTACCTACACAATCTCAATACATACATGCGGAAAGAACAATCAGATGCAAGAAGAGAACAAATATGTTCATTTATTACTAGAATGAAATTAAAGATTACATGCCATCTTGTGGGCTTCTTACATGCATTTGTTGATAGGCATATCTGAGTTTCCCTTTGTTCTGAACTGTTGGCTATTCTCACATTTTCATCACACCTCATCTTGCATTCCTCTGTCATTTATATTTCCCTCAATTTTCCCAGGTCAACCTTGATTTTTCCCACTCCCATGTCATAGTAACCATGCATATTCTCTAGGCAGTTACATAGTCTTCTGTGATTTCATTTTCATTCATTCCCTAGTAAGTCGTCTACCAGTCATTCATTGCATGCTCGTAAATCCATTTTTCCCTAGTCGATTAACAACAATGTGAATCAACAAATACCAACATGCCATGTGTCGACACTAGATTCACCAACTCAACATTCAATCATCCATTTCCATTATCCCATTGCTGAGACTCATTATCCTTTCCCACCGATAGCATGTAGTCACTTCGATGCATGCATTGTCGTTCTATCATTGGAAATCAGTTCCCCATCCTACCAATACACCCAAGTCCACTCGATGCCATTTTTTCAACTTCCTTATGAACGTCAGGTTGTCGGAGGGACTCACATTGGACTCCTATGGATACACAAGTGTCCTGCTAAAAGATGACCATCAATCCATCAGGGAGACCTAAGTTGGCACCTCACCAATGAAGCTCACTCCCACTGATGTACATACATCCCACCAACTCCTAAAGAGAAATTGGCTTATCATAGAAACATCAGATGCAGTCCTGTCAAAAATTCAAAGTCTTGCTGACAAGGGAGAAAATCTGACCAAAGGGATTGGAGCTCGATGCTCCTACATCAAACTCCCCAAGTGATTAAAATCATGTGCTCCTGCACATGGATTCCATAATTCCTTCTTCCAACTCCACCTTTTTCCTCCTCTTCTAGAATTTTGCTGGAACATTCGCCATTCTCCACCAACACTAGATCCTTTTGCTTTTCCCCCTTGTGGACGCATGTCCACCAAAACCCGATCTCCTCTACTAAATTCTTTTTTCACTCCTCTACTCCTCAGTGGGTTCAAACCCACCTTTAACCATCCACCTCCACCAATATCCTACAATCTCCTTAACCATCTCTACACAACTATGCAACATTCTCTTGTCCTCTATTCATCTCATTTTCTACTACCACATCTGAAAAAAAAATATCATCGCATAATTGATTTACCTCATTCACATTCACAGCTACAACATCAAACTTCACTGCGATGTCTTCCTCATTCTCACGAGTTGTAGTTATATCCTTTACTATTGCAATCACTTCTTCATTTTCTTTCACTTTCATTTCTCTTACCTCTTCTTCCACTATTGCAATTTCATCATCTGCTGCAACATCTACAATCTCAACTATATCTTCATTCTCGGTAGCTGCAAGATTTTCCTTCCACTCACCCTCTGTCACCATCATCTTCGACAATAGATCTTCTTCAACCTTAACAACCTCAGTTGAAATATCTTCTCTTACCTCTTGATCCTTTTGCACAAGGACCTCCTCTTCTTTTTCTTTACTCTTCATAGCTACTGCAATTTATTTTACCACTTCCTTTGGTTTATCCCACAATGGATTCAAAACATACTCCTTCTCATTATTGATTATGCTATAGGTTTCATCGCTACCATTATGTATAACTTCTATATCCCAAAGCCAATGCTAACCAAACAAAACGTGACAAATATCCATGGGTACTACATCACATACAATTTCATCTTTATATTTTCCAATGTGAAAATTCACAATGCTTTGTTCACTTACCCGAATTTGATGACCCCCATGCAACCAAGAGATGTAGCGTGGCTTAGGGTGCTTCATTATCTTTAAGTTAAATTTCTCAACCATCTCCAATGCAACCAAATTATGTCTCCTATCGATGTCCACCATTACTTTGCAACATTTTTTGCTAGACTTGCATATAGTTTGGAACACATTGCTCCATACGGGTTCTTGCTTCACTTCCTATGGCTTCAAATATTCCTTCTTCATCCACAAACTCTCTCCATAACTCCAGGAAATTTTGGCCAAACAAGTATGACACAATCTCTATCGGCAACCAACAACAAATTATAATCAACACTCCCTACCTCTGCAAGTTCCCCCTGCAACAAAATCTCATCACTATCCTCTATCCAATAGGGTTCTAGAAGATGCACCCTTGCAATCTCTTCTACCCACTTCCTCTCAGTGGAAGAGATTTCCGCACCTTCTACCCAACCTTATCTCTATTGGAGGATAGTCAACATGATTCCCAAGGAACCAATAGCCTCTCAAGGCTTCTTCACTCTTCACAAACTCTTCACCCATGGTCCTAGTGGATACTCTCCATGCTCAGGATAACCTACTCTAATACCACTTGATGAAGGGTCCTACCCTTACCTACAAAATATCACTACATACACATGGAAAGAACAACCAGATGCGAGAAGAGAACAAATATGTTCATTTATTACTAGAATGAAATTACATATTATATTCCATCTTGTGGGCTTCTTACATGCATCTGTTGATAGGCATATCCGAGTTTCCCTCTATTTTGAACTATCAGCTATTCTCACATTTCCACCGCACCTCATCTTGCATTCCTTCGTTGTTTATATTTCCCTCAAGTTTCCCAGGTCGGCCTTGATCTTTCCCACTCCCATGTTGTAGTAACCATGCATATTCTCCAGGTAGTTACATAGTCTTCATGATTGCATTTCCATTTTTTCCCCAGTAATTCATCTACTAGTCATTCATTGCATGCCTGTAAATCCATTCTTCCCTAGTCAATTAGCAACAACAATGTGAATTGATGATTACCAACATGTCATGTGTCAACAATGTGTTCACCATCTCAACATTCAGTCATCTGCTATTATCACCCCATTGTTGAGACTCGTTATCCTTTCCCACTGATATCTTGTAGTCACTCTGATGCATGCTTTGTTGTTCCATCACTGGAACTCGCTTTCCCATCCTACCAATACACCCAAGTCTACTCGATGTCATTTTTTCAACTTCCTTATGAATGTCGAGTTGTCAGAGGGACTCACATTAGACTCTTGCTGATATGCAAGTGTCCCACCGAAAGATGACCATCGGTCCATCGAGGAGACCTAAGTTAGTACTTCGTCGATGAAGCTCACTCTTACTGATGGAAATACATACTACCAACTCCTAAAGAGATATCAGCCCATCGTAGGAACATCAAATGTAGTCCTGCTAAAAAGTCAAAGTCTTTCTGACGAGGGAGCAATGCAGGCCAAATGGGTTGGAGCGTGATGCTCTTACATCACATTTTTTTGTAGAAACTTGGGGCAAGTCAAGGAAGGGGGAAAAGGGGGGGTTCACTCGTATCCCCCTTCAAGTGAACCCCCCTTGACTCTTTGAGTGAAGGGGGGTTCGCGCAAAGGGGGTTTCGAGCGAACCCCCTTTTTTCAAAATTTCCCTTTGTTTTCATTTTGGACAACATGCAAAAAGTGGGTCCCATCATTTAAGAGGGTTCGCTTGAAGGGGTTTCAAGTGAGCCCCTTTTGGGTTTGAGCAAACCACCTAGTTTGTGCAAACCCCTAAAAACCATTTTTTTTCATGGGAGTAGTTTTACAATTTTCCTTCCTCAATGGAATTGTAAACCAATATTGTGGGATCACCCAGTGAGTTATTGATAGTTAAATGGTTAATGATGCAATGGAATCTATAGAGATGACTATTGTGTAGTAAGATTTTACTTATTTATTTTAATATTTTGATTGTATTATTTTGTTTTAATCATTTCTATATTGGTCTCCTTTTTGTTGGCTTTGATGACTTGTAATGATTATTCTATTGGCTTTGAAAGAACTTCCTCGTCCAAAGCTCCAATTCACACATAGGAAGGAAGAATGCTTTCAAAGGTGGAGGAGTTGGGATTTACACCCACTGGTTTTATTTTCTTACATATTTGATTTCTTGTTTCATGTGCCTCCAAATAGGTGCACCAGATCCTTGAATGGGATTAACACAGATTTATTCAGCAAGCAAAAGAGACTAATTCTATATGATTTTTCTTTACAATTCATCCTAATGCTAAAAATGATCAATCTTAGCTTTGTAAAATACACAACATCGTTAACTAATAAGTTCTTAAAAAAATGCTAGGATGCACCCTTCCAAGGGACATACCTCTCCAAATTTTCAAAAGAATTGCAATTCTTTTGAAAATTTGGAGAGGTATGTCCCTTGGAAGGGTGCATCCTAGCATTTTTTTAAGAACTTATTAGTTAACGATATTGTATACTTTACAAAGTTGAGATTGATCATTATCAGCATTGGGATGAATTATAAAGACAAAATCATATAGAATTAGTCTATTTTTCCTGCTGAATAAATATGTATTAAACCCCTTCAAGGATCTCGTGCACCTATTTGGAGGCACATGAAACAAGAAATCAAATATATCTAAGTATATTTCAAAAGTCAAATATTAGCATATGGCTTTCTTTGGGTAGATTAGTGGCAACAAGATCTATATCTCCTTGTTGATACAAGATCTTCATTCATAAGGTATCAGATAGTCTATTCCATGATTCAATATCAATAACATACAAAGCTATTTTTTAGCTTTAATAACAATTGTCATTAGAATTGGGCCATATGTACTTGGATTATCCCCTGCAATAGGATTTTATTAGTCTAGCCATAAAAAAAATCCCTTAGATTTTCATGTATGTCTAGCAGGGCACTTGTAACTACAACATATGACAAAAAAATCCTTGTTGTTATGCTTTATTGGATGTCCCTTCAAATATTTGATATACTGCACATTATTATAGTTCAAGCCTATTTTTCAGATTGTTTCATTTAGCATCACCAATATTCTCCACAAGAATATTTTCCCTATTTAAAATGATGGAAATGGTTCACTCTCTCAGAACAATTTCTCTTACAACAATCTTGGAGATGAATTTAGATGCAGTGTGAAAATCAAAACATACTCGAAGGTTCTTAACAACTATAATAGTTGTACTAGGGGCCATGTTTAACAAACCAAATGCAATTGCTAACTTTTCACTATGGTGGCAGATAAATGATTTTTTTTCTTCTATTCCACAGTATTAAGAAAAGTCTTGAATCTAGAAATATTCTGCTGCCTTCATTTTCCAAGCCAATTTCTCCAATTTTGCATAGCTTTCCCATGTTTGTGGATGTGATCTGTCTCCTACAATTTTTTAATTGATTTATCTTTCTGCTATGTTTGGACTTACTTTTGTAAACTTGCAATATACAATGCACTTTTATTCCTTCTAAATTGAGACTAATAGTAATTTTGTTGGTTGTATTGAGGCACAACTTCATTCATGATGAAAAAGGCAGACCTTGTTGCTCATATCAAATGGAATGTTGCATATAAAGGAGGAAATATTCTAGCTAGGTTATTTTTTATTGCATTGAAGGAGAGAGTTTCATAAATGGGACGGGATCAACGCTCTCCTTCTTGGATTCTACACGTTACAACTTGCTTCAAGAATATTTCCCATGTTGTAGAAGTTTTAAGAGATGAAAGGGGCATGTACTCACATTGAAGGGATTCAAGCATGTGTTTCCATCATTGAAGAAGTTTTTTGGAGAAGTTTCTTTCTTGCACTCATTTTTGTGCAATATTGTAACTCGTATTTTTAGTCTTATGATTGAAAATAACAATTGTAATACTCTATTTCTAAGTTGTAAGTAGAACACCTTTCTTTTATTAATAAATTTCATCAATTTTTCCTTCTCAATAGTTGTCTTATTGTGTGCAATTGATTATTGATGTGTGTTTTTGTGTTTTATGCTTAAATCCTCAAATATCGGTCAATTAAAATGACTAAATATACTACTAATTGACATCAATTAATAATTAAATTGACTAAATATACTACCAATTGATAGAAATCAATGAATGGTGAATAAAAATGACTAAATAAGTGACTAGTTAACAACAATCAATGACTAAATATATTAGTGAATAAAAAAATCACTAAATAAGTGACCAGATTACAACAATCAATGACTAAATCAACAACTAAATAAGTGACCCGTTAAATATATCAGTGAATAAAAAATGACTAAATAAGTGACCAGATTACAACAATCAATGACTAAATAAGTGACTAGATTACAACAATCAATGACTAAATCAAAGACTAAATATACTACCAAATCGATCAATCAAAACAACCAATAAATGATTAAAAATGGTTTAGTCATCAATCTGGCTGTGTTATATATGACTAACAATAAACTACGAATAGTCACGTGACCAAGTTCAATCATTTATAAGCAGTTTTTAGTAGTTTATTGTTTTTTTTGTACTAGTGTGATGTACAAGATAAGGATTTTGAAATATTGAAGGATAATATTGGCAACACTCTAGAGTTAGTATTATCTAATCTATTGTTTCCCTTCAAGTTTGAGATAGATGCTAGTGAGTATGTCATGGGATTCATCTTGTTACAAGGTAGTTAATTAGTATAATACCATTTAAGTATATCCACTCCAGCAATAAGGGGTTTTCCATTATATGATAGGGAGATATGTGCTACAATCCTAGAAAGAAAGAAATCAAGAAATATTTACTTAGCATAAAAATAATTATGCCACAAACTACAAACCTTTACAATATTTGGAAGCTTAGAATAAATTGTAACAAACATGGCATTACAAAGGGATGGGTTTTCTACGAAAGTACAAGATTAATGAAAGTAAAAATATAGTGATAGATATGTTGTCTAAAACACCAATTTTAGATCCCATATTAACTCTAGTTATGATCACATAGCCAAATCCATTTTCTAGAGAGGCCTATGAAGAAGAATATGAGAAATAATTGGATTTGGGGAGAAGTACAAATATATCCAAGAATAAGATGTTGCTAAGGAAGGAGAAAACTTCTACATCTAGTAAGGATTTCTTTATATGGTTGGAAAAATATGTGTTCCAAAGGAACAATGTCTTATACTTGTGAGGTAGTTACACACCTCCAAAATAGTTGGCCATTTTAGTGTTGGAAAAATGGTAACACATTTGTAAAATTGTGTATATTGTCCTTGAATGAAATTATAAGTAACTAGATTCCTTAGAGGATGTAAGTTATGTTGCACTTTCAAATCCAAGATGTAGAAAGGATGAATGTATATGCCTCTTCCAATACCTACTAGACCATGGGAAAGTGTGTCCATGGATTATGTGGGTGGATTAGTAGCTAACATGCATGGGAATGATTAGTCATTTGTTTTAGTGGATAGATTTAACAAGCTATGAATCTTATCCTCATTCAAGAAGATAATTATTGAGAAAAAAATAACATATTTAATTTTCAATAAGGTTTGGGTGCACTATGGGCTATGAAGATAAATTGTATCAAATAGGGATCCTCAATTTGTGAGAAAATTTTGGTCTACTTTGTAGGAGAAGCTGGACACTAAGCTTCAAAATAGCATAACCTTTCATCCATAGTCAAATGGATAAACCAATGTGATGAATTGGATGCTAGTATAACTCATACATGGATACAATAGTAGGATGCCAAATACTTAGGATTAGTCTTTTCCTTGTATTTAACACTCATACAACAATAATTATCACTCCTTTATATATAAATCACCATTTAATTTATGATTGGGATATTTAACAACTAGTCCATTGGATTTTGTACTTGATCAAGGTAAGCAAGTGGGTTTAAAATTGAAGGGGAAAATAACAAGGTTCATTGAGACCCAACTCTTACTAATTAGTTGGTTTGCAAGAATTTAGGCCTAACTAGCATTGTTGTAGGTTGTTTGTACAAACTAGGGTATGTAGTTTGGTTGTTGTTTGATATTTTGTAAGGAGTTTTTCATAGTTTGTTGGTTTGCAAGAAAATTGATGTATTCGTGAAATATTTTATGCATATATTTAATTCTCAATGTATTTGTTTCAATTTCTATAATTAACAACTATTTTTCTTGTTTTGGCTTATTTGTTTGATCCTTGAGATATTTTTTAATTTTTGGTGTACTCATTCTTGATTTTGGTGTTTCTATTCTATTTTTTTTTCTTGGGTTAAGCTTACTAACCCTTATTTTACTAGCCATATATTATCTCTTATTTGTTGTATTAATGTTGATTACATAGAAATTATAATTCCAATATAATTTTTTTAAAACATTAGTGTGTGGTGTTGTAGGTTTGATTTTTGATAATAAAAACTTGAAATAAATTAATTCACATTTTGATTAATAAGGACATCATTTTTGTTTGTTGTGATTTTCAACAAGAGTGCTTGTGTATGCTCTCCTCTCATGCTACAAGTTGATCTTGAGGATCAAAAGAAACCTTCTTATTTTTCTTTTCTTGTGTGTTCATGGATATTTTTTGTATTATTTCCTCTTGTGCTACAAGGAAATCTTGAGGATAAAAATAAGCCCTTTCATTTGTGTCTCCCAAAGGACCTTGTGTATTCTCTCCTCACACCCTTGGGTGACCTTGGAAATCAAAATAAATGTCCCCCATTTTTTCCAGAGGATTACAGTGACTTGGATTTCATCACCAATAACTAGCTCTAAACTTTATGTTCTAGAGGGCTATATAAATTTTAAGGATAAATTTTCATTTGGGCTAAGCTAGCATCTACATTATATTTTCCAAGTGAAGGAGGGGGTTACTTTTTATGACACATAATTAGACAACACCCTTGTATCATAGACTCAAGTGTCACATATCTTCATTTCTATCAAGGAATCACCTAGTGAGCCTTGTATAAACCTAGAATAGAGAACCTTTTGACCATTTATAACATCTAACACACCAATAAACAAATAGTTCTAGGAAGTTACTCACTACATACATTTGGAAACGTAATCGTGGGGTATGGGTAAATCCATAGTTAGTGATATGATATATTGGTGTAACATTATTTATGAACAAGTTTAGGGAGCATTTTGGGCTCCCACGAAAAAATAATACTTGAATAAAATAGGTTGTTGTTATATTTTGTTTGTGAAACTAGTGTTTAAATCCTTTAAAATACAAAAAATCTAAAAACCAAAAAAATGAAAAATATAGTCTTTTGAATTTAAACCTTTTCTAGAGTAAAACCATGTTAAACCATTGTATTTCAACTATTGTAACTATAAACCAATAAAAAAAGACACCAACACAAATTTTAAAAGATAAATTACTTTTTTAATCCAAGACTTCTCATAAAAAACACATCTCAAACTGCCAATAATAAAAATGTAACTCATGATAGTGATGGAAAAATTATTTAAAAAAATAGTGAATATTCCCATGATCAATATTACTTCTTCCACTTAGATCAAGGATGCACCATGATAGATTTATTCCTACTCCAAAATAAGGACAACATTCTTGGACACCTTGTACAGTCAAGAGCTAGGCTTCCTTGAGAATTTTGAATTCAAAAATATTATAAGCCAAGGCCTTCCCCATCAAGGTTACAATAAAGCTAATGAACATGCCCATATTTAATGATACCAAAAACAACATAAACCATGGTGACATTGTTGGAAATAGGGAGACCATTTGTGTTGTAAACAAGATAGATGCTAGCCAATGAACCATCTATAGCAAGGGCCACTCCATCAATAATACCAAATATCAAACCAATCATAATGCCACATATTTCTAAACCCCTATCACCTCATTTGATCAAGAATTAAGGGTTATGAAAGATGCCATAAAATTTCTACTAATTGACACCTTCAACCAATATAAAGGGTACAATTTTTAGGAACCATTTCCTTACCCTCTTGATTGATTTTTTTTTTCTAGAACACCCTTCCCTTCCTATTTTGAAACATATAAATTTGAATAAGTATAATAAAAAGAGCTCAACCCTTGTGATCATGTTAAATATTTTTATATGGTGTTCCAAGAAGTTGTCTATAGTGAAATTATTAAGCCAAATTTTCCCAAGAAGTCCAGGTGGACAAGCACTCAAGTGTTTCCATGACTTACCTAAAGGTTTCATCATATCATTTTCAACTTTGTAGAGAAATTTGTGAAAAACTTCTCTTACAATGTAGAGCATGAAATCACCATGATGAAATTGTGTAATGATAAGAAAATTAATGGGGAAAATTTATCTTCCTTCTTGCAATGTTTGAGGATCTTAGCAATCAGGTTCCCATGGCCCATACCTAAGAAACAATTGGTCCATATATTTGTCAATACATATATCCTAAATTAAATTTTCAATTTCAAGTTCATTGTGTTGCCATCTTTGATGAAATAATGAATAAGGGAGTAAAATAAAAAGAGCCCTAATCATGAGGGGACCAATAAAAATGTTCACCAAAAACCAAATTTCCCATGAAAAACACAAATTTTCAACAAGAACAAAATTATGGTTGGTCACAGAGTTATAAACTAAAAAAAATAGGTTGTACAAAACCATCTGAGTGTTGTCATCCTAGTAGGGTAACCAAAACAATAAATTAAGAAACAATGATGTACACCCTTGGTGTTGGCCCCATGATTGTCGTTGCGCCAAAAGGTCAACCTGTTAATGACCATCTACCAATAATCTCCCCCTTAGTGTTACCCGAGGGGATTCAAACCCATAACATTTGGCTCTAATACCAATTGTTTTCCCCACAGTTTTTGTTGCACCAAAAGGTTGACCTGTTAATTCCTGATACAACTACTAGAGTTAATGGATCCATGGGAGGTGATTAATCCATGTTGTGGATCTCGAGGGGAGCATTGACCATCTGCCAACACTTGGTAGAGCCCTTAAATGTAATGTTTTACATATTTATTAAGGATAAAATGATCACCTTCCCTCTTACCAAGCTTTTGAATGAAAGAAAACCCAAGTTGATTTGTTCTAAGGAATATAGATATTGTGATTATCCTAAAATCAAAGGCCACACCACCAACACATGTATGAATATTAATAACTACATTCAATAGTTTATTGACAAAGGAGACACTAATGAAGGGTAAAGGTCACATTCACCAAACACCCAAATAGAAATCTATTAGGACCCCTTCCTATTTAAGCATGATTTCATCCAGGAAAAATCAATGTCAAGATACTTGTACTCATAATATCCATTACAAAAATAACATACATAATTATAACCCTATTACTAGTAATGTCAAGAAACTTGATTAAAAACTAAAAACCATTAAGATTAAAACCAACAATTGTGTCAAAAAATAATATGTGGCAGGGTCACCATCCAAGGGACTCACTTGCCTAATCATAGTCACGAATACAACCTCATTAAACAAATAGAGAATATTCCTACATAAATATCAATCATGTATCTCCTCAAGACATCTAAAATTTATAGAGAAGTATTAAACAAGGTCTTACAAGAGTCAAAATGTCCCCAATGATATTGACCCTTCCTAATTCTAGATACTCATTGGGTATCTTTCATTGCACCACCATTTCACCATTAGATCCATCTCACAATCACCCCTTCCATATAGAGGTTATCATTTGTAAATATAAAACTAAGAGAATTATTATAGATAATGGCTCTATGTTGAATATTTACACCTTGAAATTGAAAAAACCCTTGAATATATAGAAAAGGATATAGGTCCAAATATAATCACAATCAAGTCCTATGATAATTTAGGATGAAAAATGAAAGGGATCATAATGTTGTTGATAGAGGATAGGCTAGTAGTGCAACCAACCTTATGCTATGTTATTGATCTTTACCTCCCTTATAATATTCTCTTGGGATTCCTTAGATCCACACAATGTAATTCATCCCCTCTAATTTTTACTAATACCAAAAATTCTTCCATTAAGGTATTGAAATTGTAATCCCCCCACTCCCCACCATTTTTAATATTATAAGATTTTGAAAGGGAAATACCAAAAAACTAACCATTTCCATATCACTTAAATTTCCACCACCCTCAAAGATAAATAATCATCATCTTACATTGATTCTAAAGATATTCCATCATCATCCACCCTTCCATCTCCCAAAACCACAACCAATATTATCAAAAAAGGTCATAGGGAGTATGAGCTACCAAAAACCATCATATAGGCATGCTCCCTATACCCCTATGGTTTATGATTGGCATGAAAGGAAAAAAATTAAAGAGTGCATAATGCTACAATATGGTTCTACAACATTTTTACAACATGGGTTTCTTGGTTGGTGAAAAATTGAGAATTTTGATGGTTCTTGGCTTCACCCTAAAGATGGATTTGCATTATTTTTTCTAAAATAATAAATATCTTATAGATCTCAAAATATGTAAACATATAAAATATCAAGGTAAGGGCCTTATAATTCATGAGAAAGGGACCCTTGAACCTATTCAGGTCCATGAAAATATAGGAAAATATAGGAACTTTGGGGCTAGTATACATGCCATGGAATGAGAAATCCAACAATACTAATTAATCCTTAGAAACAATTGGGAATGTTCCTTTAATGTTGAAAACATTAACAAAATATCCATTCATGAACCCTATAAATACTTGGCCACTTCTAATCACTTTCAACACACCGTTTTCTAACATTTAATCTTGTTCTCCATTGACTTGGTCTCACTATTTGGGAACAACAAGAGAACATTCCATTAGAAACCTGCCAAAATGAAGATTCATTCTCTAAATCATCTGGACTCCAAGACCACATTCTATAGGGGGATAAAAAGAAGGATTTCAAAATGACCTTAATACATTGTCATATTTTTGGGAGAAAGAAGAATTCTCTATATTAGAAAAATCAAAGAAATTTAAAACATCCACAAAAAGAACTCATTCACATTCATTGGTGGAGAACAAGAAGGAATACATGTAGATGAAGAACTCAACCTTCCATTAGCACACACATAATTACAAGATGGATTAGCTTTACTGGTTGAGGATTCCATAGTTATAAGCTTGGGGATAAAAGATAAAACTATAAATCACAACTATAACTACTGTATATCCTAAAGAGAAGGAATTTCATACCACTTTACTCAAATATTTCTTCAATATATGTTTTGGTCTTGTGTTGACATGCTAAGACTAGACCCTTCTTTAGTCATTCATCATCGTGTTATTCAACCTAATACTAAATTGAGAAATTATAATCTATAAAAAGATGCACCCTAAAGTCATCCTCTTGGTCAAATAACAACTAAAAAAATATTAAAGTTGGGATTTATTTGGCCTATAGAATATTTTGAGCACTGATCGCTAATATTGTACTTGTTAATTAGAATATTATAAGGATATGAATTTGTACAAACTTTCACAATACCAATAAGGCATTCCCTAAGGATGATTTTCCCTTACCCAATATTGACATCATAGTTGACTCTACCATAGGACATGAAATTTTATCCCTCATGGATATATTCTCTAGTTATAATAAAATGTATATAACATCTAAAGACTAATATAAGAAAACCTTTATAACATAGTGGGAGAATTCTATTATCAAGTCATGTATTGTGTGTTGAAAAATTCAAGAGCAACCTATCAAAGAGAAATGCCTATCATCTTTCATGTCATGCTTTACAAAGATGTCAAGGAATGTGAAAATGAAATCTTAGGTAAGACCAAAGTAAGAGTTAAACATATTGAATTCCTAAGGTGGATACCACAAAGACTCAAAGAATAGAAATTTCGTATAAAGTAAAAAAAGTGTGTATTTAGGGTAGTAGCTAGAGAATTATTATAAATTTTTCTAGATGGGGTATAGAGGTTTACCTTTTAAATTCAAATGTATAACACAAAATTATCCACCCTAAAATCTTCAACAAGTTCACAATTTACAATGGAAGCTTTAGGCCATAAGGTAGTTTAAGTTTCTAAAATTGTTGATAAATTCCTACCATATTCTCATATTTTAAAGAAAAATCCATATTTTCAATGGGATTAGTCATGCTAATGGGCCTTTGATCAATTCAATAAATACTTGGCCAATCCACCAATCTTCATGGTACTTATATTGAATCATCCTTTGTTGCTATATATTTCAATGATTCTACATGCTTTGGGCTCCCTACTTGCACAAAATGATGGTCAAGGCTAGAAGAGAGCCATTTATGATTTGATCATAACTTTGGTTGGATATAAAGCAAATTACACATCCTTGTAAAAATAATTCCTAACAAAGGTATTTGTATCCTAGAAGTTGAGACACTATATGCTCACCCTTTAGGCAAAGCTCATAACCAAAATTGATTCACTTAAGTACCTCCTCTCCAAAAATGCATTAACAAGATGAAAAACTAAATGGGTTATGATGCATAGTGAATTTGACATTCATTATGAAGACCAAAAAACATTAAGGGACAAGTGATAGCAGACCAATTCGAAAAGGCGCCCTTGGGAGACAATTAAACACTAACCTTGGACTTTCTTAGTGAATTTTTCCTCTCTAATAGAATCATAGGAATGGAATATCTACTTTCATTTTTCCTTAACTACTCATTTCTTGGGGGAAAGAATATTATTCCTCAAACCACAAGGAGACCTCATCCTTGAATATTTCAAGACTAGCTTCCCTTGCATCAATAACATTATAGAGTATAAGGCATTGATTTTATGACTCAAAATAGCAATTCAATAGAATATTTAACATCTACTGGTTTTTGGAAACTTCTAATTAGTCATCAAATAGGTTAACGATGAATATCACACCAAATATGAATAAATCATTCCATAAAAAATGATGGTCAATAGATTTAAAATTTTCATTTATATTTTGAGAAATTCTCATGAGTCAATATTAAGGTTGTAGACATCATGGGTACAATAGGATTTCTTCTTGACATGCTAGTAGACATTGATGACTACTACTTTTTGGTCAACTAGTTATTCATTCTTGCATATGATGTTCCAAATTCTAAAATGGTATGTGATATTGTTGGTCCCCAAAACCCTTGGTGTCATGGCATCCATGTCTATCTCAATAATCAAACCATTCCACCTAACATTGCATCCAACCAAAACATAATTATCTTACACAGTTTTTATTTCACCCTCCTTGGTGACACCCTTTATCATAAGGGTTATGAAAACACATTTTTATGATGTCTAGACTCAAACAAATAAAAACTACCAAATATATTCATGATGGTATTTGTGAAGTTGTAATACCTATTATTAATACCCAACCTAATTTGTTATATATTTTCCATAAACAAGTGGTAAGTGGTATTGGGGGCAATAAATAATGTAATTGTGTGATATATCAATGAAGAAAAAAATATACATGTATACAATCATATAAATATCTTAGAAGATAAGCATGGTGAGAACATGGGATAGAGATAGTATTAAGGAAGAACCTTGGAAAATAATGGTAATGTAGCACTCAATGGATAGGAACATCCATGATAACACACAAGGAACTATTACATGAAATCAAGGAAAAAGGGCATAAAGTTAGAACAAAAGGCATGAATTCATAACAAAGGAATGAAGTCTTAGGGTAGAAGCTTAAAGG
Organism: Sequoia sempervirens; assembly: GCA_007258455.2. NCBI lineage: Eukaryota > Viridiplantae > Streptophyta > Pinopsida > Cupressales > Cupressaceae > Sequoia > Sequoia sempervirens. The sequence goes on along the minus strand of VDFB02256132.1, from coordinate 99,477,716 downwards.
CGTGTCCTTGTGGGACATTTCACAAAAAAAGAAAAAAATATTGAACACCTTCAAGTGAAGGTTTCCCTTTTAATGAAATCCCTTTATTCAAAGGTATTTAAAGATAAAGGACTTGTCACATGTTAATGGAGTTTGAATAAACATCAAGGGGGTTTGAATGAATTTTCTTATTACTAATTGTAATGTTTCAAAATCAAAATACATATGAAAAAGGGCCTTAGAATAAGGTCCTTCACTAGATACCTTTATGTGTTCCTTCAACTTTCAATCACCTTATTTTCAATAAAAATATTGATTCAAGAAAATATTTTACAATCAAATAGAGTCATCATTATAAAATAATTTGTACAATCATATCCCTCATTGTAAACTTTCTAAAACAAAATAACTACAATATTTTTGTTTAATTATCATATTTATTTTCTATTTTTTAGTGAACATAGGTTTTTTACCAAAAATAAAGGTTTATGTTTGACACACATAGAAAAATAGAAGAACACAAAAAAAAATACACCCATCTATTGTCCTTGTTTCAAAAAACAACTAGATATATAAAAAAGAATTTGTTGTTGTAATAGAGTGAATTTGCACCCCTCACAAATTCCCTGTTTACATCTCTCACCTTAGAAAAATTAAAACCGACGATACTTTTCCAACTCATTTGTTCGCTTACCACCCACTTGGCAGCTGTCTATAGTGTCGGTGGGGGAAATTTTGTCAGGGACGCTAGCATGGTGTGCGGACGTCTGCACAACATGTTATCATCCTGATAGGATTCCTACCTCTAGAATCTATAGAGGTGTTACGCTTCTCCATTGGTGACAAAGTGTAATGCCCCTATGCCTTTGACTGACCTTGAACGACTCTTTTGGGCTTCTATTCATGCTAAAAAGATCTCATTCTTCATTCATTCAATCTCCTTCACTCTCACTACACAATTCTACACATTTCTTGAGCATTAGGCACTTAATTTTCACAACATTCTCCATTGCTGAAGCTCCAAGACGTTACATTGCTAGATTTTCTTCTTACGTTGTTGTGGAAACGATACCATCTACAGGCTTGTGAGCTCACATCTCCCTTCACGAGCTCAAGGGCATCTTGTTGGGGAGGTGATATCCATTTCTTTTAACATTTTCATTTGATTTTGTAACATAGTGTTGTTACCATTACTTGGCATTTCTTCCATTTCAAAATGTTCTTTATCACATTTTCTATATCATGGCTATTTTGGTTGTCCATGGAGGTAGGAACATCGAAATGGGTGTTTGACTATGGCAAGCCCTGAAACAAACCCAACATTTTTCCCCGTTTTTCTATGTGTAGGTGGTCGCGTTCATGTGGAGCTCGTGGGAGACAAGACTACTTGTGAGTTACATTTCTACCACCTTTATTCTTATCAATTTTAATTTCTTAAGTTAAAGCATTCTTCTTGTCACTTTCAATAGTTTTGTTATTTCTAGTTTTATGTTGTTGCTTAAAATCACATTTATTAGGTAGATTAGCTAGTCCCCTACTAGTCTTAACTATATTTCATACTTTGTGTTTGTACAGATTCCAATGCTCGGCTAGGATGTCAGTGTGCCACATTGTCATCCATCCTTTGTGACGGGGTCCTCTGGTAGAGAGCTGCTAGGGTTATAGTTTTGACTTGAGAATTCACTCACCTAGTTCCCTAGACCTCTTGGGTTGATAGAAGGACAGTGGAAGGTTAATTTCCCTTCCTTCTCACCTTCCTAAAGCACCAAAATTACCTTAAACAATCCTTAACATGAGGTAGATTAGGGTAGCTGATCATTCTAGACCCTCTCATGACTTGGGGTCTTGAGCGGTCGGCCCCCCTCTACATTTTAGTGATTCATCCGATGTGAACTATTATGGTTTTTTTTGGTATTGCTGAAAGACTCTTCCCTCATATTCTAGGAGCATTGTGGGTGTGTGCATTGTAGGAACTTTAGCCTTGCAACCCAACCTAAAACCCCTAGTGGTGTAGCTGGAAAGATCCCTAAGTGTTGTGAAGTGAAACCTTGAGTAGGTCATCATTTATGAAACCCTTGGGGGATTTTGCAAAAGTTTTGTCTAGTGTACATAAAAATGGATTCCTTCCTACATCTACCCATCCTAGTGCAACCTATGAGAAGAACTCCTTCTATAAAACTTATCTCACATGATTTTTTGATGAATGCTAATAGAGAGCCATCTCCTTCGTACATTCCCACACATATCAATGGGAATACCGTAGCTGGCATGCTCATTGACCCTACATGCTAGGTCAATGCTATCACAGAGAAGATCATGTTGATAAATTTTTACATAATGATGGATATGATGAGTCTAAAAGTGTTATACATACACACAATGGGATTTCTATCCCTCCCATTGGTTCTATCACCTTGTTATTCTTGGTTGGGCCCAGGTTGTGAATGCACTCTTTGATTTTTCCTAGGATCCAAATTGTTCATGGTGAAACTAGGAATTCCCTAGCTAGTTTCTGTGAATGCAGTTCCCTCAATAATCCATAAGTGCTTGAAGTTATCTCATGAGGGTTCTATGCATTTAGTCCATGACATCGATTACAAACTGATGATTGCACATGGGGGCTACTCACTTGATCACTTCTTGCCTACCCCTGTTGGTCTGCTCCCTCCCAGGATAGACTTGTTATATCAAACTTATGTGAAGTACAAGAATGAGGGTGTAACGCTAAAGGTGACCTACCCTCCTCCCTATGCCATATCAGTTAAAGCTTCCATGGTAGTGCAACATAAGGTTTCCTCTGCCACTTGAAAAAAGGGAGGAGAAGTCCACTCAGGCCTCCTCTTTTTCTTCCTCCGCTTTCCCACCTACTACACCCTCTCATCCTATTGCAATTCCATCAACTTCCCTTCCTATGTGTCTCTTAGGGAGTATGATGGTGCCCTCTTGGCAGAAGGCCAACGTCAAGTGTTTGAACTTCGTGTCTTACCCATGGTGCCTCAACCCATTTTGTATGGTAAGGGGAAGGCCCCCCATGGAGCATATTCTGTGTCTCAACCTCTGTGGCCTCCTACTGCTCCTACCCCTAAGGTAGTGAATGGGAAGATGCTTGTTATTGAGGTGCTAGAGCCTGCTCCCTCCTCTATTGTTGTGTCTACCTCTCCATATCTTCCTCCTATTCCTATCCAAGAGTCACTCCCTCTACCAAAAATGGTTGTGATGGATACTCACATGGCTGAACATGAGCCTTTTGCTCCTTCTTAGGTTGTAGCCTCTAGGTCTTGGAGCCATAGAAATTTCCTTGCACATGAGTGCAAGCATTAGAGGAAGGCTCTGGCCGTTGAGCAGACCACCTTATAGAAGAAGGAAGGGGAGCCAACAACTCCAACTTTGACATCTTCTACAATTTCCTCCCCTTTCGCCCTTTCTACTTCAGTTCTCTTCACCTCAATCTTTCTTTTAGCCCCCCTACAAGCATGAACTATCCTCGCCTCAAGAGGGTGCATGTATTCATTGCTCCTTTGATAGAGTCTCCCCTTCTAATGTCCCTTTCAGACATCCCACCTTTTCCAAAACCCATGGACATGCCGAACACCTCGGTGGTGTCTGCTACAGTTTTCTCCTCTTCCTCCTCACCCTTTGCTTCATCCGTGGGGATCTCACATCCTTTGATGAAGTGAAATATGGAGGATGACCCTACTTGCAATGGGGTTAGAAGAAGGGTTCTCCTCCTTTAGAGGGTTCTTTTGTGTTGGCTTGCGTCATCCTAGTGACAGAGATAGCCTCAACATCTGTAGAGTTCATCACTACTCCCAAGTCTTTTAGTGAGGCTAGTAGTGGATCTCAGGTGCCTCCTCCATCACCCATTGATTTGACATGTGACACTCTTGTAAAGTGCATGTTCAACTTTGTACACAATGTCTCGACTCTATCGGCTATCTTTATGAGATTGCTAGTATTTACCTCATAGGAACTGAGTGGAGAAGACCTCGAGGGGCCTTCTTCCATGGCTCTTGTTGCAGGAGGGGGTACCCCCTTGATATTTCACCCTTGTAGGCTCATTCATCCTTCCCTTATGATGATCTAGATTGGTAGAATGATGACCTCTTGGTTGATGAGGACTAGGGGGTTCCTCTTCTTTATCTATAGATTAGTTTGTGTGTGTTGTGTTGTTTTCCCCTGTGCTTATTTTATATGTTCCTGGAATACCCTTGTCACCCTTGTAGGTGCTTGGATACATGAGTTTTCATGTGTTGTAAAACTTCTTCTATTTTTCACATCATTCTTCTCTTTGTTGTTCTTTGATTTTCAACAATTGGGGATGATGCAAAGTGTTGGGGGCATTTAGGCCTCCCTTCCATGTTGACCAAATCTTTTATATTCATTTTGTTTTCACATGCCCTTCTTCACATGGTTTGATATAGTAGGGGGATGATGACAATTCATTTATATTATATTATATCTATTTACCTATATTTATGAGCAATTTTGATCCTGAAATATCAGATCCCCCTATCTCTTGTTCATCATGTCATTGTTTCTCCTTTCTTTTATCTTTCTCTCTTCTTTTCTTGATTTGTGATGTTGTGGTGCTTATGTGTTGTCCCTCACATGTGTGACAACATTACCACAATTACATCTCATCATGTTCCATAGGCCACAACATCACTCTCATTCTTTCTTTTCTCTCCTTAGGATGTCACGTGCCTTTGTGCTTAGCACACACCATCCTAAGGGGGGGCTATCACACTATTACACTACTTCAATTTTCAAAAGGTGTATTTGGTGGCCAATGAATCCGTTCTTGAAAATATCTATTTTTTTAATATATTTTTAAAAATTGCATTCTTCAACATGGATTCCTAGATGAATTTTTCTTTCATCTTGGATTCATAAGATAGAATCCATACTTTCCCTTGCGAGGGAACATTCTTTCTTTCAAATTCCTTGATGAAATGAATCTTTCAAAAGGAATCCTTAATGTTAGAATCATTAGAAAAAAATGTTGCTTCTTTTCAAAAACATTATCACTTTCAAACCGAGCATCCCTTGAGTGGACCCATTTGAAATCTTTTTCTTCAATTGTTGATTGTCTACATGACTATCTTCATGTTTTCTTGCATGGCTTCTTTTTGATATATAACATGTTTTGTCTATGGATTAACATGTTGCTTTGCAGGTGCACCTATGAAGCTACTTTTTGATCAACCTTGCAAGACTGATTACCTGTAAGGCCCCATCAAACTCTATAGAGCTTCTCACATTTGACTTCCTTGAGGACCAAGCACCCGGGGGTGCCTCCTTTGCAAGTTCAAGGATGAAGCCTCTCACATCCGACTTCCATCCCTCCATACTTCTAAGAAAGCAACTCTTGATAGCCACTAGCCACTGTCAAAACCCCCTTAGGATCAACGCTCCAAGCCAAAATATCCCTCTCCCTGAGAGAACTAAACTCTCTACTAGCAAGAATATTTTTGAGCTCACACGGTCTTCCTCCAAACCCTCAACATGACACTCACAAGGGTTCTTCCATCTAGACACTTCAACCTGCCCTCAGACATAAGAAGTTTTGAAGTCCACCACTTGGGACCAACCAACCTCTAAGAACTGATGACAAGGATATTGCAAATGAGGATGCCTGACCATGATAAGATAAAACCCATCCTAGGAATTAAACCACAAAAAGCCTCAACCCCCTATTACCTATCCAAAAGAAACCATCCTTAATCATCTTAGCACCTTTTTTTAGAAAATCCAAGATCATAGATCCTTTCCCTAGGAGCATATACCAAGGTACATCCTCCTTAGAAACACCCTTCATATATTTTTGAGAAATAATCTTGGCTCATATATGATCTTGTTCAATTTACATCATCTCCAATATAGCTTGGAAAACAAAGCCATACTATAAAAACTAGACTACTGCAAACCAAGACCACCCAACTATTTTGGATGACAAACAATATCCCACTTCACCATACTCCACTTAGAACACTCCAAGTTTCCATCCCATAAGAATTCCCTAGTCAGAGAGTTCAAATCCTTGATAAAATTTGAAGAAGAAACATGAAGCATGCACTTGTAATTAGGAAGAACTTGCACCACAAACTTGAGAAGCATCACCCTTCCTACAAAGGATAACCACTTGTGAGTCCAATGGTTCACTTTCACTCGAAACTTGTCTAAAATAATTTGTTAGGTGCCTCTAGGAGCGGTACCAGAAGAGATAGGAATACCAAGAAAAGTCAAAGGCAATTGAGCAATTTGAAACCTAAAATGCATGCAATACATTGTTGAATAAGCACATGAGTATTAAAGAAAATAATGGAAGATTTACCCTCATTGATTTGTTGATCGAAAGCAGTAAGGTAAATATCCAATGCCTTACAAAAATTAGTAGCCTCCCTAATCTTAGCCATACCTATCATAGTAGTATAATCCACAAATTACATGTACGACTAAGGGGGGAGACCATTGCCTCGAATTACAACCTTGGATTAAACCTTGATTAACATGGCTCTTAATAATTCTCTCCGGGTATTCAACCATGAGAATAAAAAGATAAGGGGAAAGGGGATCCCCTTGTCAAAGACCCCTGGAAGCACCAAATAAGGAGGATGGTTCCCCATTAACGAAAAATAAGAAGTAAGTGGATGTAACATATCTCATTACCCACATAACCCACTCCTCAACAAAACCAAAAGCCATCAACATCTTTTGTAAAAAGGTCCTTTTGACTCTATCATAGGATTTTTCCATGTTAAGTTTGATGATGATAGCCTTTTCTTTTGAAGCTTCCATGTAATGGATAGTCTCAATAGCAATAAACACACCATCTAAGATTTGCATGTCTAGATCGCAAAGCCCCCTTGTTCCTTAGAGACCAGCTTGTTAATCCACCACTTTAGTCTTTCAATAATCAACTTGGAAAGAATCTTATAAACCACATTGCAGAGCACAATGGGCCAAAACATACTTAAGCTGTCAACCCCATCACACTTGGGAACGAGGGAAAGGAAAGTGGAGTTCATAACCCTTAGCATCAATTTGTTCCGCTATGATTCACACACCACCTCCAATAAATCTAATTTTATGATGTCCCAGTATTCCTAAAAGAATTCAATAGGGAACCCATCAGGACTTGGGGCCTTCACTTTCTTCATTTGAAAAATAGTAGTCTCCAATTCCTCCAGGGAAATGCATTGCAAGAGGTACTCATTCATTTCCAAAGAAACCAAAGAAATAATACAAGAAGAGACATGATTCTCTTTAGCCCATAAAACCGGGGAATCCTCCTTGAAAAAGGTAGAAAAATATTGAAAAGTTTCTCTAGAGATATCCCCCATAGAAGAAAAATGCTCACCCTTAGAGTTCACAAGAAAGGGAATGGAATTACCATGTCTCTTAGCCTTTATAGAGTTGAAGAAAAAAATAGTGTTTGTATCCCCTTCCTACAACCACTCACACGCTTTCTATTTCCAATAGATATCCTCTCGTAATTCACACTCCTATAGAGCTTTCAAATCCTTCACCTCCTCCTTAAGAGAGTCCTTAGGTAGGCCAAACTCTCTAATCTCATGAGTAATAGCATACAACCTATCCTGAGCAGCCGCCTTAGCATGAAATATGTTGTCAAAACACTACCTATTCTACCTTTTGAGTTGATATTTCACATATTGCAATTGCTTAACAAAAGAAACCATTTTAGTACCAAAATTAGGTCTACCACAATGCCAGTAATCAACAATACAATCCCATAGCTCAAGGGATCCCACAACCACATAAGTTAAAACATGTAAAAGGGAGATCAAGCAACACAAGTCAAAGTAGTAGAGAGCTTAATTGGCTAGTGATCATAACCTCTGTAATCAAGAATCTTAGAGCTAATCGATGAGGGCCCACTAATTCAAAATCAAGAAACCAGGAACCTGTCAAGTCTCTCAATAATATAATTTGTACCACATCTCCTATTGTTCCATGTATACTATCCATTACTAGGTTTAATATCCACAAGATTTAAGAAAGAAATATTATCTCAAAGAAGAAAAGCAAAAGGTTCCAACCTCATCACTCCTCCCTTCTTTTCATCCAGCTCAATAATAGCATTAAAGTCACCAGTTGTAATCCAAGGGTAAAGAGAGGTACTAATTCGAATAAAATAAATAGGGGACCAGAGGCATAACTTACCCAACAAATCTATAGGAGCATAAATATTGGACAAAAGAATAATTTACCCAATCTCTAAGCTTGAAGCAACCACAAAAATAGAAAAATTATAGGACATCCACCAAAGAGGACAAATCTTGATTGGATTCCATAAGCATGCTAAACCCCATCATTGCCCTAAGCAACAATACATTCACAATGTCCATGACCCCAAATTTTAGGTACCAAAACACACGTGCTCTCAATTGAAATCTTAGTTTCTTGAATGAGTAACATATCAGGAGAATGACTTCACACTAAATCATAATTTTTTTCTTTGTCGAGGGCCACTATTCAAGCCGGGCTTACATTCCATGAGCTCGAATAATCATTTTTGGGAGTTGAAAAAATGGGAATCAAGAGTTTTAGCATATCCTAACTTCATCAACATTTCCCCCATCATCTTAATTTTATCCAAATCCTTCTTTCTCCCAGCCTTGGATGGTTTCTGAGGAGCCCCTTTCTTTTTATTTTTTTAAAGAATCCCCAAAGGAGGAGAATCCTTGTTACCCTTCTCTGAATCAAACACCATCTTCTCCAAAGGAAGAGAGGTTGCAACCTCACTCTTTTTCATTACAATAGGTTCCACATGAACAAAAAAATACATGAGGCTTAGATCCATATCCATTTGAACCAAAGATAAGACACCTTCTTGCATACTTTGAAAATTATTAGTAAGATTACCCCCCTAAACTCCCCCCAAGACACCTTGATCTAGAGCCAACATACTAGCATTGAACTCCTACTAACTAAGGTCATCCAACACATCAAAATGATTAAAATTTTCCACCTCCTACCTTTCCTTGAATGTTCACATCTATCCACAATTCCTATTATGGGGCTTAACAAGAATATAACCCTCTTTATCTGCCACTTCCTTTGAAAGAGGAGTCTTTCCTTTGTCAACCTTAGGAGGATTTTGAGGGGGCTAAGAAGGCTAAGGATCAGAGGAGTGAAACCTAGGAAATATTCTCTACAAATGGCCATACTCATGACACAACCAACAACCAAAGAGAAGAGTCTCATAATCAAGCTGTTGCATCTAAGAAAAAGAACTCACACGAATTTTGTAAAGAGTCTAGAAGAGGGTTACTTAAATCTATTTCAACACACATGCGAGCAAAGGTCATTACCTTTCTAACCTGTGTTTGTTGAGAAGGACCCATCGGTTTCCACAGTAATAGGCTACCAAATGCAAAATGTCATTCCACCAAAATTTAGTTGGAAACCAAGGAAGGGGCACCCATACAAGAACATGATTCATGAGTTATTTTGAAGGGTCAAAACCCATGTGTCAAGGCTTGATGAAAAGACCAATCTAGTTATGAAAATAAGGTCCTCCTTCAAAGACTCTATTATAATCCACCATGCAATTAAAAATGACCATGAAATAACTATTGACCAATAATATTACCTCCATTTCACCCTCTGAATTCCAAGCCTGCCTAGTCCACGAATCCAAAAATGGAAGTGAGACATGCATTCCCTTGAATTTGTAGATTAAAGCATGATTATAAAAATATTCGACATCCTCCACAATTGGATTTGGTTGAATCACCAAGATAGGCCTCTCTTGGTTCCTCTTTGAACATCCATTAATTTTTGAGATGCGAGGGCCTCTAGATGGAGCAAACCATCCCACCCCTGAATCTTTTAGCAATAGATTACTCTCAATAGCTTGCATTGGCAGAGATGGAGAACTCACACTTAAACATGCACAAAAATCCATGATCGGGCTTGGAGCTTGTTGCTTCCCTTGAATCCATAACCAAAAAATGTAAAGGAAAAACCACCTTAATACTGACCAAACCTTGTGATAGGAAAACAATAAAAAAATAGATGAGCAAAAATTAAAAAACACCACACTTGTTCACCCCCTCGAACACAAAGAGAGCCCCCTTGAAAGAGAAAATCGCACAATAACCTCATACCAAGCAAATGCAACCACATGCATAGGGAAATGAGAGCATGCAGGTCACAACTTCACCAGTCGTGGGCCTACAGTAGACCCTCACCCATACACACCATCTCATCCATCCCTTTTCTCTGCCTCTTGTTAAGCCAACTTTAGCTTCTTTTTAGTAATTGATATTTTTTATTATTTTATTTTTATTTAACTTAATATGAATTTTTGTAATGCTTTTATTTATTCTTCATGATTAGAATTCAATTAACTTAATTTAAAAAAATAAAATTTAGTTTAATTTTAGAATATGAAATGTTTTGTGTGCAAACAAAAAACAAATAGAATAGAAAGGTTGGTTGTTTTTATTATTAGATTATAGTTCTTTATTTTAGAATTGTAATTAGTAATAGTTGAATTATTTTTACACCCATTATATGAAGTAAACAAATTGATTTTGAAAACCAATGGTTGAAAATTATAGAGAAGGATGCAAGACTATTGAAATGACCATCAAATTTTTTGGAATATCAAAAAATATAATAATAATTAAAAAGAAAAAACATTTACATTCTTATCAACTTTTACCTTTAAATTAAGAAAAAGAAAAGATAGGATAAAAATTGTTTTTTGTTTTAAACTTTTTAAACTTGGATTTTTTGATAAATAATAATAAGCTTTTAATAATTATATATATTTTTCAAAATAAAAGATAAATTTTTACTTTGAAAAATTTTAATACTACAAACCACTGTTTTTGAGAAAATGGTAAACCAACTATCCTTTAGTGGTAAAAGCCTCCAAAATCTCACTTATTGATTTGACAACTAGATGGGAATATTGTATTCTATTTGCAATGTTTTTTTCATATGTATTGCTTTATGTTTTAAATCAAATATTTCATAATCATATAATACTTAATTTATTTAAGGAAAAAATCTAGACTTGTCTAAGTTTATTTCATTCCAATTATTTAGTATTTATTATGAATTGTTTAATCTAGCCACATGTACATTTTATATTAATATCCGCATTATAATGTTAGATTATAATGAAATATATAATAAACCATTATGAACTCTATACTATATACAATCAACACTTATATTATATATATTAATAATAAATTAAATTATATATTTGGTTATTTATATGTGTATTAAAAATAATTAATAACCCTAAATATATGATTAGTGTTACTTAAGTTATATATATATATTAGTAATAATTAATAACCCCCTATTATATATTACAAGTTGTATATATAATTAGATTATAATGAGATATATAATAAATTATTTATAAACCCTAATAAATTCCTTTTATTATTAATAATATATTGATTTAATTTTATATTAATATTTTGTAAATTATAATATTAAATAATTTCTGAAAATCAATATTTAAGTTTCTAAATTTTTGAATTAATAAAAATATTCATTAAATCTTCTTATTTTATCTATTTGAAAAAATTATATTTAAAAAAACCAAATATTCATTAAATCTTATTATCTTATCTATTTAGAAAAACTTTAATTACGTTTCTAAAAACCAATGATTTAAAATCCAGAAATAAAAAATCTAAAAACACCAAATATTCCCTAAATTTTATTATCTCCCCTGTTTAGAAAAAATCTAAAATTATGATTTAAAAGACAAAAATTTAAAATAAAAAATAAAAAATCATAAAACAAAAAACAAAGAGACCTTCTGCAATTTGCTTATAAATAAAATCTCTCACCTTAATTCATCACATCACACATAGAAATAAAAATTTGATTCATCACAACAAGTACAAAAAGGACGGGTTTGAAGCAATTTTTTGTAATCGAACGACCAAAATTAAGGTTTGTTTTTATTTCCACGCTGAATGCTTCATAATTTTTTTCAAATTTAATGGCATAAATGGGAGCTGCAGAGTAACATGTTGCATATTTATCACTGAATATTTCAAATTCATTAATGGAGAATGAAGTGCTCATGCAATAATTTACTGAATGGTATTGTTTGATCTTCGCTTTCTGTACTAACCCAGCAGAGTCTACAACTTTTGCAAGTAGAGGTGGTTTCTCAGACTCAGGATACCACACATGATGCGTCAGCTCTGAGAGCAAACCTGAAAATAAAAATGGCATGCACAAACACACACTTTCTAACATGCTTTAGATATGTCTTGATAAAAATGGTGACTCCTTACAGAAGAACTATCATACCAATGTAAAATGAAATTCATTCTCTTCGTCTTCCAGTATTGCCAGTTTCACGTCAATTTCAACCTGATTTGTTTTTGTTTACATGTAGAACGACTCTCAGCAAAAATTCAACAAAATACTCTTCCATCACTTAATTGTTTCTCAACTGAGTTGTCAAGATTTCCGCATTCAGTTTGATTTAGGATGATGCTCATAGGAGGAGTTGAATCCTATTCTCTCTGCCTTAAAGTTTTCTGGCCGTGTTTTTTCTTTCAGTTCTATTTCTTGATTTATTTTTGTGGCCGCAAGGACTTTGACTCTTTCTTATTATCATTTTTATAATGTTAGATTGTTAAACAAGTTTTTCTTTCCTGGTCTGATTTATTTTATACCTCACAGGTTACATCGAATCTTATAAGGTAACTTACTCAAAATTGAGAGTTAAATCGATTTGTTGCGACTGCGAGGATGAGTCTGGCTTCGACAGCTATGCCATCTTGTTTGGTGCCATAAAAAAGGAGTGGATTTTCTCATAAGAGTGTCGGTGTAAGGCCCTTAAGTGTAGGCACAATGCCCTTAAGTGTAAGGCCTGTAGGCACAGTGCCCTTAAATTCAAAGACTGTAGCTCAAGATGGAGGCCTTTCTCCTAAAAGGGGAGGTCGCCTCCAGGTTGGAAAAGCCCTGTTCTCATGCTATGGGGATGACAAACCAAGGAATGACAAACTAAGGAAAGACGAACCAAGGAAAGGAGTAGACATAATTGTAGAAACTCTGGAGCGAGAGGGCATTGAGCACGTGTTTGCATGCCGTGGAGAGATTCACGAGGCGCTCAGTCGATCCAAGGTCATTAAAAATATACTATGTTGTCACGAGGAGGGAGAAATATTTGCAGCAGAGGGTTATGCTCGATCTACAGGGAAGGTGGGTGTGTGCATTGCAACAGGTGCCACCAACTTGGTAAGTGGTCTTGTCGATGCTCTACGTGATAGCATTCCTTTAGTTGCCATCACTGGTCAGGCGCCTTGCAGATTGATAACTAACAATGCCAATCAAGAGACTCCAATTGTAGAGGTCACACGTTCCATTACCAAACACACTTACCTCATCATGTATGTTGAGGAGATTCCTCGTCTTATAAAAGAGGCCTTCTTCCTTGCAGCATCTGGAAGGCCGGGTCCAGTTTTAGTTGATATCCCGCAAGATGTTCAGCAAGAAATGGCAATTCCCAATTGGACGATTAACTCATATTTGTCTCCGCAGATTCCTCAGTTAGAGCAGATCCTGCACTTGGTATTTAATTCTAAGATGCCAATCCTTTATGTTGGTGGAGGTTGTCTAAATGCAAGCCAAGAACTTAGAAAATTTGTTGATTACACAGGCATTCCAGTGACTACTACTTTGATGGGTTTGGGATCTTTTCCATCATCAGATGAGAGAAACTTGGGGATGCCGCAAATGAGTGGTTATGCAAAGAGTGCAGTGGGTAGTGCTGACTTGTTACTTGCTTTTGGTGTAAGGTTTGATGATGGGATGTTAAAGGAATTTGCAAGCGATGTATTTGCAAGCTATGTTAGCATTGTTCACATTGACATAGACGTACAACTTGCGCTGCAGGGCTTAAACAATCTAATTAAAAATAGGGAAGACAGGCCAGATTTCCAGTTGTGGAGGGAAAAACTAAAAGAACGTAAGACAGAGTGGTGGTGCAGGGAAGGACGGCCTATAAAGTACGTGAAATCTGAGGATGCAATTTCTCCTCAACATGCCATTCAGTTGGTTTATGAACTCACGAAGGGGAATGCTATTATTGCCACTGGAGTGGGTCAACACCAGATGTGGGCTGCTAAATGTTTTAAATATGACCGTCCTCGACAGTGGTTGACATCAGAAGGTCTTGGTGCAGGTCTTGGTGCTATGGGCTTTGGATTGCCTGCAGCATTAGGGGCTGCTGTTGGTAATCCTGGGATGACTGTTGTTGATATAGATGAGGATGGTAGTTTTCTAATGAATGTTCAGGAATTGGCTACCATTAAAGAGGAGAATTTGCCATTGAAAATTATGATATTGAACAATAAATGCTTGGGTATGGTTGTCCAGTGGCAAGATCGATTTTACAAAGCAAACAGAGCGCATACACACCTTGGAGATCCCTCACAGGAAACTGAGATCTTTCCTGATTTTTTGAAGATGGCAGAGTCGTGCAAGATTCCTGCAGCACGAGTCACAAATGAAGCAGATCTAAAGGTTGCTATTTCTAAAATGCTAGAGACATCTGGGCCATACTTATTGGATGTGATTGCGCCTCATTATGAGGAGTATTGCCATACGTATTGGATGTGATTGCGCCTCATCAAGAGCAGTATGATACCTGATGGTGGAGGTTTCAAGGATATCATTACAGAAGGTGACGGAAGACGTTCATATTAGAAAACTCTTAAATTGCTCAATGTATCATGTCATCCTCAGTGCATATGATTTTCAGTCTTACTAAATTTTGTGCTTGATTTTGCTTTAGTTTTTCTTATATCCTGCCAGAACTTCATTTGTAAGGATGTTTAAGACATGACCCATATTAATAGGTCAAATGAAATTGCTTAAGATTACCTTTGTTTTTCAAAATGTATAGTAGTGTAAATTTTACACTTTTTTTAGGTATGGAAGCCACCATTATCTCTATTGGATGCAATTAGATCATAGGGATAGTAAAGATGAATCATTGTGTATTCTCTTTTGTGAAACTTTGTATTGTGAGATATTATGCTCTTCTTTGGTTGTAAAGATGTATCAATCTGGAATGATCCTTCTAATTATATTATTTTATTTCTATAATATCTCTTTATTTTTCTTACATAAATTTAGATTTAGCTTAAGATAAGGATTCAACCTTCTAATCTCACATATTGACTTGTTATTCATGCCCGCACTAGTTTGTATTTCTAAGTGTTAATGTTCATGCATGGTATATTGATCTCAAATAGGACTAGAGACCAAATCAATGTTAGTTGTGTGTGTTTTAATTATCATGCATTCTAATGATGATTCACATGCAATTCAAAGTGGGGGGGAAAATGTATGGTGTAATTTGTATACCTTTCACTTTCTTTTTTTTTGACATCACTTCAAGTCATTTATCCCTACTATAATAATTGTTATATAAAAATTGAGTATTTTGTGTGGAAGCTGTAAAATAAAACTGGTCTTAGATTTTTTCCCACCTACACTCATTCTCAAGGTTTGAACTCAATCCTCAATTTATCCTTATTTCTATCTTGGGTCAAATCCGTAGTTGTAATTTGCACTTATGGAAATGATCTTTTTATTTCAAAAATAAAATTCAAATGTTGGGCCTGATTGTTAGTTGACCATTATACTCAATTATAGGGTTTTATTTAGCCGATAGGCTATATTTAGTGCTAGCTTCTAGCTGAGAAGTTGTCTCACGCTGGATTGTCTCACGCCGGAAACCTCCTGTCCGATAAACTTCGCTAGAATACTTGCTAGGAAATAGAATCCGATAAAATCAAATCTTCGATAGGGATGAAATCAAATTCTAACTCGCAATCAATATTTTGGTTTAAAATACTACAAGAATCCGATATTTCTAGATTTACTTTTGGCTGTTATAAATAGGTGGAAGCAGTAGCTGGAGGGAGATTATCTTTAGTTTGTCTTGTCTCAAAGAAATTCATGCTTTGATATGGTTCCATAATATTTTTGCTGCAAAATTTCCCCAATTTTTCTCATCGACATCATTGACAAGACGACACAATTTGTGCAAAATCTTGAGGTAAGTCACTTGATGGTTCTAATAAGTGTTTTATTTGGGAATATGTATGTGGCAGATCATTTTATGTTGAGTTTTATTTCATTTTAAAATAGAAGTTTTTTAATCTGTTAAATGAAGGATTTGTGTTTGAAAAAGAAAGGCCTATGGCATTGCACGAATTTGTTTTTTAGGGGACTGGATCATTAAAGAAGTAAATCCAACACACCCTTTGATAGTACCCTATTACCTATATGCCATCTCTAGTGCATGATTTCATGAAGAGAGAAAACATCTAGACTGAATTTTCCCTCAATTGACTGGCTGAGAAGGTTATGAATTCAAACCTTTTGTTGCTAGGGCTTTGTGAATTTTTCAAATTCTTCTTTTATTGAATTTATCATTGATGAAACCCTCCAAATTCAAGTGGTGGCATATTTGAAATTCATCGGTAGTGCACTGTGTAATTTTGAACTTCGCTACAGTTAGCCCAAATGGCTACATCCCATACTTATTATGTTGATTTCCTTTATAGATTAGTTTTGAGTACTAAACTACTTTTTTTTGTTCAAGAATCAATGATTCTTGGATGTTAGGAGAGGCTCTAGGAGTTGTCCTTAGATTATTGGGGCTTCCCATTCTGGCCCTTCCCTTGCCCTGGCAATGGCCATTCTTTTATTTTTGCCTTTTGTTGTGATATATGATGACATCATTGGTCCTTTTGTTGTGAGTCTTACTGCACATGCTTCAGTCTAGTGTCCTTTCATGGTCCACTACTTATTCTACATTAGCCCCATGTTTCTCTAAAGGGTCTTTCCCTGACAATGTTGTTTGTACTTTTACTATCAACCATCATAGCAAATTTTGTTCATGAGAATAAATTGGCAAACGGAAAGATAAAGCTTCTTCTTAATTAATTGGGAAAAAATTAGGTTAGGGTTAGGGTAATGATCAGAAAAATCACTGTAAAAATTAGGAAAAACCCAAAAAAATTCTAAACAAACGTGATTTTCCAAAAAATTGAAAATTTACCAGCCAAAAGTTTGAAAAAAAGGGGTCAAAGTCTTGGTCAAACCCTGGAAAATAAAAAATCATGATTGTTTTGAAAGAAATGGCACAGAGGCTGAGCATTGATAAATCACAATTGCTCAATTTTTTTTTGCTAATTTTGGTAACCATGCTATCAACTGCCTTATGACTTGGGATTTATTCATTTGCCTATTTTATTCTATTACTTTTCTCTTATAATTGATTTTACATTTTGATTTTCATTGATTTATTTTGGTTGATTTTGGATAATATAATTTTTTCTTTATTTCTTCCATTTATTCCTTTCAAATAAGAAAGGTTCCATAAGATAAAATTGCATCTACTTATTCATATTAGAGGAATTTAATTTTGGAGGTTCAGAAAGCCTTCAAACTAGCAGGAGGTCCACTCAGTTTAGCCCTGAGGGGATTGGAACTGGGTCAATAATATTTTCCTTCATAATTCATCCATATTCAAAAGAGATGTCAGTGGTGGTATGCTTTTCCTTTACCACCATTTGAATTGAAAGATATGACTGCACACTCCTATTGACACAAAGAGTCATGTTCACTTTGACATATTGACTACCACCACAAAGATCTCTATATGCATAACATAGAAACATAGACTCCTTTAAAAATGGTCTTGAAGAAGATGAGTAAATAATATAGGAAGTGAGACTAGAATATCCTAAGTAATAGATCCAAGCTCATTCCTTATAATAAACAAAGCATAGTTGAACTGTTGTTGCTACTCCTGCAACATTTGTACTGGGGTTTTACTATAATTGTCCATCATTCAAATTCATGCATCCAGTAAGAGTTCATCTTAAACTCAATGTTGTCCATCATGCTCTGAGTATTGTTGTTAAATATCCGAGTCTAGTGTTGTATATTTTATGCAGACCCTTCTTTGTAATTCATATTCTTGAGGGTTGAACTTTTTGCAGAATAAATAATGATGTTAGAGAGCTGGATTTGGGTTGGAAGTAGTGAAATTTGAGGTTTTATTGGCAAGCTCACTTGTTATGACCTTGCCAGATTTGGACAATCTTCAACAATGAGATTACACTTATTTTTTGTGGTAAATGAATCCTGAATTTGCTCATAACATAGTTGACTATGTTTTCTTAGTAGAATTCAGCTCTATTGGGTTTCTTTGAAATTTCTTCTTGTTTACCTAGAATAACCATGTTTCTTGGTATGCTTCTGTTCATACCATCTTTCCAAAAATGAATTGAGAGCTGCATGGAATAGAAGATTATGAGAGAATTAAAAAATCAATATGATGAAGGATGCAATGTTGACATCATTCCTATCCAATATAGATGTTGTCATCTAGATATGATGGAATCCTTTGATTGCTTGAGAAGGAAGGAAAAAATATTAATATCTTAGATAATCATTGTAGATTGTTTCCTCAAAGCACTCAAAATCAAGAGCATTAATATTTACTATATGGTTGGTCCTTTTATCCATGCTTCACTTATTCTAGAGTGTTTTGAAATTTTAAATGAATAAGTATAATTTAATGAACTTAAAAAGTAAAAAGAGATTTTAGTGACCTCACTCATTATGATTTAATATCATGAGAAAATCTCCTCTATGTGAAATTTCTTGATCTCATGATTTATAGCTTGATTAATCTATTCTAAATTTCTAACAAATCTTCTATCACTGTTTGGTTTTTTCATATCATAGCACATGTTTGGAGCATATCTATAGATCATCTTATGTTTAGAGCTCTTTTATTCTAAGAAATTATCTTGTATTGCATCATGGAACGGGAAATTACATAAATGTAGCAAAAAGGTTACAAGGGAAATGTTCCCCTAAGAAGGCCAAAAAGGCTAACATTTGAGTTTGTGTTCCAAGAGGTAATGAATCAATATCTTATGAAGAAAATTGCTTTTTAATTTAGTAAACAAAGGAAATTTCTATTTGTAAATTCTCAATTCCCCTAAACTAGAAATGAGGGATGCTTGTGAAAAGCCTTGCATCTTGCTTTCCTTAGAGATCCAATACCAGTCAGCTGTAACATATGTTGTAAATAATTGTAGCTTTCTGTACACATTTAGGTGTCTTCAAGGAGAAGTCCTTACCAAGAGCATTTGTTAGAATAGTAATTAAATTCAACATGAAATAAAACTAGAAGATCTTGGCAGAGGACATCTCCACAAAAATAATTGACAGTTTCCTCTATTACACAACTTGCATATATAATTTGTGATAGTAACTTTGGGAACACTTGCCATGATTGCACCAAACTTCAAGATGGAGCATTAACCACCCCAAAATATATACTTGGTTATTCCATCTCTTTTTGACTTCCTTGGATTGCCATTCCAATTTTATCTTTAAGATTTGAGGAGCATTTATTTTTATAATCTCCAAACTTACTACCCCTTTAGCAAGCAATACACATCAAGGGAAGAACTGTGTTTTAGTTTTGAAGAGACTACCCATCAAATGTCGACATATTTTTTGTTGTATATTACAGTACCTTCCTTAGTCGTCATTTGTTAAGCTAGCAAAATTCTTGATTCAAATTTAATATATATTTTTTGACCTTAAAATATTCTTTCATTTCTTTATAATAGTGGAGCTGAGGATTATAGGACCCCATATGTTAAATTTAGACCATGGAATGTAGATTCTACACTCAAGGAATGCAGATTCTACACTCAAGGAATTAACCTAAACTGTCTAACTAAAAATTTAATTAAAACCTGCAACTTTGATATGTTAAACCATAAAGACAAATCTGTTGAAAGTACAAAAAGAAAATAATATTGAAATCAAACATTTTTCTAGCTTAATAATTTTATTATTCTACAAAAGAATTCTAACTAAAAATATATGGATGCCAAGGGTACAAAGTAACCCACAAATTTGATGTTCCAAGGTCTTATTTTTAGTTTTCTAATCACAAAAATATGTTCTAAGAATATTTTAGAGTATCCCAACTACTCAGAATTAATAAATTGAAAAAATATTATTTTATAAATCATAGTTGTGGGTACCATAGCCACTTAAAATAAGACAATCTCATTTAAAGCCTGTGCCCCTAAATAAAAACATCTAAAATTTAAAAACAAATAGAAGTTTAATGCCTAAAATCTGCTAAGAAAAGTATGGATATTGCTGTCCAAAACTCTAGCAATGATAGGGCAAAAGCCATGCTCAAAAAAACTACATAGTTGCACCTAGAAAAAAATGAATAGTTGTGCCTAGAATCAGATTTAACACCAAAATTGAAAAGATGTAAAAATTATCATAAATATTAGTGGAACAAGACTGCAACTCATATTGATAGTCTTTTGTGTTTACTGTGTTTGTAAAGCTTAAATGTAAATACTAGAGACTGAATATGGTGTAGAAACCACAAGTAACATAGTTAAATGAGAAATCAGTGGGCAGTGAATCCCATGAAAAACCATAAACAATTCAGTCCATAAGAACAACAACAATTCTTGAAAGGCATATGTAACCAATCTAGCCCAATCCATCCATCTCCTGTGAAATTTGGACAATCAATTCAAAACCAATCATAATGGATAGATGAACATTCTACATATAATTTTACTATATATATTGCACATGAATTTGTGTTTACACAAAACAACTTCTCATTATGCATCATTACTGCATAACATTAATCCTATGCTAAAGTAGACTTTTAAAGCATACTGTAAGTGCAAGAATCTGGATGCTCTCAAACACACTATATGCCTAAAAATCACATGAAGATATTTCCAGACCATAGTCAAGATTGCAGTAAAATATTAATTCATGTAATGTTTTAGAACTGTACATGTTGTAATGCAATGGTAATCATGAAATTTTTTGTACACTTCTCTTCAACATGTATGGTTTAATAGAGTCACAATGTAAAATAGAGAACACCTTAATAAAACACCTTCAAATTTTCAGGTATCTATATAATTCTATCGGCACATTCCTTGCACTTCTGGGTGCGAGTGCTAGTATTTATAGACAAACACTATTTTTTTTTTACACTGAAGGCGTATCCTATTTGAAGTTTTCCCGACTAACTTCACCGATCAATGGTGTGCAATGCTTTAGAGGGGATGCAAGATGATCAAAATGATCTGATCCATTCATCCTGAAAATGCGTGGAAACCCTAAGTAACCTGTTGTTTATTGCGCCTGCTTCACTAGTTGAAACATGAGCAACAAACTATTCTTCTGCTTACATGTGCCACTAAACCTATGCTTCAAACACAAGCCATTTTCGCTTTAATTTCTCAATTCTTGGAAATAGTATTGTTAGCAACAACAATACCCCTTCTGAAAATCTCTTTGTGCACTTCGTTACCACCAAATTTAACATATCTTTAGTCGACACCAAAAAGTGCTCCTGCTTAAGCACGATACTTTTGTTTGCCATTGCAGACGAAGATTACAATGATTACGAGATAGGAGATGTTGGGTAAGAAACATGCCAGGCTTAGAATGTCTCACATACTTACAATATTTTTATAGGTTTTCTATTATAGGAAGGCACAATATTTTACCGATTCAAGATTGTGGGATAGTTTACATGTGGGGTTGTATGGGTTCCTTTGCATTTTAAAGTTGTACAACACTGGTAGAAGGATGGCCTTATACTTACATGGCATAGTCAACTTGTTGTCTTGCCTTGAATATGTCTCCATTATCAACTCATCACAAATTTGAACACCTAAACCCAATCTCATGAATGGCTCATTTTTGTAAGTTATCCATTGTAAAACTTTATCTTTTATACAAAATTTTTCATAAAAATGGTTTTGTACGAGTAGGGGTTAAAATATGGTGAGTGAGAAAATAAAACATTACACACCCACCAAAGAACAAGTATAAACAAAATCAAGAGATAAATAAACAAAGCGTAGAACACCCACCACCAATCTAATTTTGGAACAAGACCCAGAAGATCGATGAATGAAAAGATCAAATATGAAGAAATCAAAGGGGGTAAACAAACAAAGACTCTACATAAGAATCTAACATGGAAAATGACAAAGTTAAACTCATCTCCTTTATAATGTATTCATCTAGTTTCATAATTTCTTGTTTGGATGAAATTTTTAGAGAGTTTACCATCAGTGAAACAAATATCCAAAAAGTGAAAAGCCAATTTATCTGCACATTGGCACCAATAACAATGTTGGGCTTGTCAAATGGATTTCCCTGTCCCATGCGCTTGTTCTACCACTTATGCTTGAAAGCCAAACCAACCAAACATAATAGCCTCTAATGATCCAATTGTACTAACACCAACAACTTCCTCTCTCTCTCCCAATGGAGTGTTAAACAAATTGGCTATTATATTCACATAGTGATTTTGCAACCCAGAAAGGTTTTTGAATAGAGTTTCTAGTTAGAGATTTAAAACTTTTGCAATACATAATAGTTAAGAGAAAAAAACTTCAAAGAAAGAATAGTCTAGCTACAAATTGAAAGTTTTTTGTTAAAGCCCATCTCTTAGATCTACAAAAATTCCATTTTTGAGATCTACAGAAGGTAGAAATAATTATTTAGATTTGGGGTTTCTTTAAAATTTAAATGTAATACCTTGCAATTTTGTGGTAACTGGATGCTAGTCCATATCAACATAATTCTTATTAATTCCTTGCATGATTAGCTTATCACATTCAACCTCCATCCAGGTAGTCACAAAAGAGGCCAAATTTAGCCTAGGGTTTCTATCCAACATCAGCTCATCACTGATAATATGGTAAACGTCCTTTGGAATTGACATATCAGGCATCCTAAACCTGTACAAAATCAAAAACAATTTATATAATTATGTGGTTTTATTACAAAATTCAACTACAAAGTTTTTGAGCTAAATTTATATGAACCCATACTTTACCAGAACTCATCTATCATGAACATCCACTTAACAAGTACTAAATGTAAGGGCCAAAAATTTGAAATCTCTGACTGTAAGCTTCTTTATAACCTTTCTTATTTCCCTTAAAGAATCGATGTATGAACATTATAGTCAATGATTATAATTCTTTATTTTTTGAAATTTAATCGTTGGCAATGTGTGAATTTATAAGGGATTGTTGAATTAGTCTTTAACCTAGGAAAAATTAATAACAATTATTAAAAAAATAAAATTCATTATTCAATGTGCTAATGTATAAGAGCCTTATAGATTAGATTGCATTTATTCTTTAAAAAATATAGTGTTAGATTTTTGGATTAAAATTGTGTGCAATCTTTTTATATTAACATTTCAGATCATACTCCTTTATCAATGATCACACTCTTCTCTCTATATGCACATCATCTTGATGATGGATCATGATTCATCAAATATAATCCAAAATGTTGATGTAAAAATATTATACACAATTCCAATCCAAAAATATCAACACTATTTTATCATTGACTGTCGAAACTTCATGCTTAAAACAATAGCAGACATAATAGGCTAAAAATTATACCTAGGCAGGGATTGTTGCACATATCTGGATCCAAATATGCAATGCACAGAGCCATTAGAATCTGATGCAACTCTGCTCAAAGCGATGGTTAACAGTTTATTCCTATTCCAATTCTTCTCAAGTTTCACCCTTTAAAATCATGGTCTTGATTGCTTTAATTGGGATGTTAATCATAACACACAAGTTAATATTGTGAAAAAGGAAAAAAAATGTATATTTCAAAAATTACACTGTGAATGTTTATCACGACTCCTCAAATGTCAAGATAATCAAGAGCTACCCACTCACACTAGGAAGATTTTGGTTTCATCCATTTTATTTACCTTTGTTTGTCTTTTCTCAACACATGACAGAAAGGGAAGATCTATGCATCCATTCAATCACATATTCACATGAAACATAACCTAATTACTTTGAAAAGAAGGCCTTGAATCTCTATCAATTAGAATGCACTACAAATATGTTAAGGAAGAAACTAAAGTTTCAAAAATATCTTGAAATGTAAATGAATAACTTGCATCCAGTCCATCTTCAATCCAGTGCTCCAAGCTAACTAAACGATCAAATTCTACATAGAGGCGCTTCTAATGTAGAGTACACCTTTGTGTAATAAAGGGTACCATCCATACAAAATATAAGATAAAAGTAATAAAGAGTTTACCTTAATCATGGAAACATTCAAGCATTTCTATAAGTTCACAAGTAGGATTCAGAGACAGAAACATGTTTCCCTGATTGAAAACAATACTTCCTATATATAGAAAACCTAATTTATTCACTATACCCTACTCTTTTAGGTAGCGAGGATGCTTTGTAGGAAAGAAGCATCCCTACAATTTATCATACCTAACTCTTTTAGGTAAAAGGGTATGGTCTATGAGAAACATTCATCCCCAATTACTAATTTAGCTTCAGGTGAGTTTGCTTATAATGCTTGGAAAATAGCTGCATTAAAAAGGAGTGGAGCCTCCTTTATAAGACTAGAGACAGTAGAAAGACATTTGAACTTTACAAAATGAAAAAAAAATTGGTGGACAGTCAACACATAGTGCTCTCCACTTGGACAATAGTTAGAAGTAACAATCCACAAGTACAACAAATTTAAAATTTCAATTCAAGAATTAAAGAACAGTAAGTCAATCAAGAACAACCAACATGCTCTAAATTGATAAATGGGATTCAAATGGAAAAACTACTACAATCATCTTCCTTAGGGATTGATCAGTTGTGAAAATACTACATTTGTAGTTGCACATTTTGAATCATGTTAACTTACCTTGCTATTCATGCCAATGATACTTTCTTCAAGATGCTTTGGGAAAGGAACATGCAATTGAACACCTTTTGGCACATATCATATGAAATGAAACCCATCATGTATATCTATTATCTTAAGCTTTAAAAATTTAAATCAAATATAATTATAAAGAAAAATATACCCATAAAGTGGAAAGATGACACATATATTTATTGCATTAATACTAAGAGGAGAGGATTTCAAGATATATCAAATGTAAAATGATTTTAGCAACATATAAATCAATATTTAGAAATGAATGAGAATGAAAGAAGAAAAACATAGAAGAAGTGTGACATAGGCATGCCCCAAAAAAACCATATATTAGGAAAAACTAGCCTTCACAACACCAAAATAGTGTATTTCTAACAACAATAAAGTTATAATATAATATCAAGATTAGAGCCTTAACATGAAGATAGATACATTGCTCATTTGGAGAAATTTTCATAGCATAAACCTTGCATAAACCTTACAATACAAGGTCTCTCTCTCAACCTCAACCTAAATATCCAATATATAGGAGAGCCCAAAAGCCATAAAACTACAAGTAGTTTTTGGAAACCATGTACCAACTCTCCGAGTATGGCATCAAACTTCTCATGACACAAATTCTAATGCCCAAGTCTCAAGATGGGTCTCCAAACTAATTTTATAATATTCCCCTTACACTTGTTATAGCAATAATGACTTTCATAACCTACCCACTAGCTTGGGCAACCCGTTTTGGCATTATTCTCCCATTTAAAAATGCTTAATGACATGTATCATAGACTATCACAAAGTTGGTCAAATTTTCAAGTTTGATATGTAGGCTCCCTCATACATACTCTTACAAATGCCATTAAATTTATTATGTACTTATAATGTCATAGATGCTCTTACATATTTTTACATGTATGTCATACTAAGGAATACACATGAAATATTGGCCAAGTCATAATTGGGACACCATTTTCCATAAGGTCACATAAAATATTATAAATTAATAAATAGTTAAATAATTTAAACATTAAGGCTTACAAGGTGTAACACATACCTAATCCCCACATCATAGGCCTAAAAATAACTATATAGTGATATTAGCACTATGTCAAAAGTCTAGAGAACACACCCATGATTACTTAATCTTGTTCAAAATTATTCACTCGACATCCTTTACATGGTTTCATATAATTTTTCATTTTGTTAACTTTTTGGTTTACACTAATGCTATTAATTTGGACATTGGCACACAATCTTATTATTGTTGACTTATTGACTTATTTAATTTTAGAATCTTTGGATGTGGGAGTTCACTATGGTTTTGTCTATTTCCTTGTGCTTGACGTAAAATACCATATTTAATAGGATTCTTTGTCAAGGGATATAAGGAAGATGATGGCTTCAAGAATTTATTCATGAGAATGAGGGCTATTGGGCCAATTATGGGATAGTCATAATCTATTCCCCTTATGCATATGTGACTCAGTTTGTACCTCTCTCGTGGAGGATAGTTCCCCTAAAAAAAGATAAAGGTACTTGTAAATGTATGGTTGGGTCCTCGATGAGGGTAGTGATACCACTTTTCTAATATGTTCTATGGTTACTTGTTATTCAATTCTTGAACTATCGGTAGTACTCTTGGCATTTTGATTGAATCAACTATTTTTTTCTATTATGTTTCCTTACAAAGGGTTATTGGGGGCTACCAATGTGTTTTTTTTAGTAGATATATTTTTTAACCCTACGATGTGAACCTTATGATGTGGTGATTAAGATGGGTTGTTAAATATATGTAAATATGATACACATTATTGAAGTGATAATTTTTTTTAAAGATGATGTTAAGGAATGTATATATTGCTTATATATGTATGAAAGTAGAAATGAGAAATAATTATGGTAGAATAATTATTTCTATGCAATGTGTTTTAATATTAATGAATTTGGTGATAACTAGATTTTCTTCATTTTTTATTCTATTTATGTTATATTGTATGTGGGCACTATTATGTATGAATGATAAAATAAATGTTGGCAAATCTTGAACCTTCTTCTAGAGTTTTTCTTTGATCCTTTCTATCACACCCTTTCATAACTTCAAGGAGGAAGTTTAATTTAAGAGAATAGGATGTCATGCCCAACCATAGTGTAGCCTTAGTCTCACTTTCCTTGCATTATGAATCTCATATTGTTAACTAGTTCTAATCATAGAAGTAAATATTTTGATACTTAATGTGTCATACTTTTATTTCAATGATATTAAGCTTGAAACCCCATTTTTATTGGTAATACACAGGAGTGACAAGTTCATAAGTGATGATCATTAACTAATAGTTAATCATGCTTAACCCTAATGTGTGATTTTGTTGACAAAAATCTAAGTCCCAATTGTACTAAAAAATGTGTTCTTAGTTTCATGAATATAGTAACATACTAACTCATATAACACAGTAATTAATTTGGTTTTTACCATAGAAGTAAATAAAAGCATTTACTTAAAAATAGGAATGTAAAAAAAAGAATCAAATGTCTTTTGAAATTGAACAATATTACATTTCAACTTGAAAATGAAATAAAAATTTCCATTTACAATTCATACATGATAAACTATCAAATATACAAATTACAAATTAGTTTGAAGGTCAGGTCTTTCATATCTATACTATGCTTTTGTTTCAAAAGCCTCAATATTATTGTCTACAAGAGGGAGAGCATCGCCCGAGTGCTTTACCTCCAACCACAAACTGGTATTCCCCCACACACCTTTCAACTAGAAGTGGCCCTACCCTTCACAAAGAGTATAGATTAAGAAACCTACACGTATACCATCTTATTTTCTAGTGTTGTGTCCTACAGAACCAATCGATCATACAACTATAGACTTCTCTAACTAAGTATGATCCATTTGATTGGTTATGCAATCTACATCACAGTAAACCGATTAATGCAAGTAGATACTTTTGCATTACTTTGGCCAAAGTTTTGAAAACATTTCAATCACTTCCTTAAAAAGTGGAGTTGTATTCTTCACACACCTCTAACTCAACTTGGAAACCACCTTGACATAATGTTTAACTCAAACTAAATGTTTGACCAATTGGTTTGACTTTTCATAAAGATATTCATTCATAATGTGATAACTCACTAATTCAGTAAATGACTAGGTTGGTTATGCTTTTATTTTTTACTTTGAACACCCATGTTATGTTGTCATAACAACTCAGGACTTGGAAACTGCCACTTGTTCAAGTCCTAGAATTAAAATCATGAGACTGCACTACTCTCCTATTTTCATGCATATTTGGTTATTAATTATGACATAATGTCATTGACTCAAGACACTTGGTCTCATATTTAAATAATTATTACTTGTCAAAATAAAAATAATAATATAATATTAAACATTAATAGAAGATTACTTCTATAAAAATATCAAAATTTTCAATGTTTTACCAGAAGGTTCTATGCTTGAGAACTTATTTAACAGTTTTGGTATAAATACAATATGTAATTTCAACTTATATATATATATGTGTGTGTGTGTGTATGTATACATACATATACATATACATATATATGTATATGTATATGTATATGCATATATATATATATATATATATATATATATATGCATATATATAAATATATATATATATATATATATATATATATATATATATATATATATATATATATATATATATATATATATATATATATATATATATATATATATATATATATATATATATATATATATAAACCTTCTCACATATATTGCATTATGAATGATTATATGTTAATATATATACATATAATTATTTCTATATCAAATTGTCATCATTTTAACACAACAACAAGTTACCTTTTTAGTTTGTTGCTCAAGTCAATAAGAAAGAAAAATAATTTAAGTTCTTGTTTCAAACTGAAAAAGCAATCTTTATTTTCTTATTTAAATATTTAATACTCATCAGGCTATTAAATATACTCTCAACCTTCATATCTGAAACTCTTGGAATATAGCTACAACATTTGTACAAGAAATGCAGTATGAAAGAATACTCAATATGTATATATACATATATATACTTTCATTTGATTTATGAAAATATACATATATATTTATTTCAACTGAAATCTCTTTTATTACTTTTCTAAACAGATTAAAATGAATTATTTAACTTGGTACAACATACAGATCATTTCTAGGAAATAAATGGAATTAGAATGCAACACATAAGCCTAGAATTACTTGTAAATTTTGTACTCTTATTTTTTTGCACTCAGCCTCAAACCTCTACCTTCATAGTCACCTCTACTCTTTACTTTGTCTTCTCACAAATGAAAACAATTTGAAAAATACTCAGACTCCCTTTCAATACAAAAATACACAAACTCAGTCACTACCTTTTATAGGCTTCAACAGAGAATTAATATAACCAAAAAGAATTGCAATCACTTCTATTTCACAAGGTGAATGATCAATAACCCATGCTAAGATATTTTTGTTGCTTCCTTACTCAAAATCATAGAATGAATATCACAAATTGTATATCCCTATTTTGAACTCATTGTTTTCCCCAAAAATAAAAACATGAAACCAAAATAATACCACACGAACCATCAAAACTAAGAACCCAACAACATAAGGCATCAACTTATACTTCTTAGCCAGTATCTTATATCCTCTTACTCCATTGCATTGGCACTAAATTACCAACTTTAAAACTCTCTATGTCTTTTAAATTACAAAAAAAAATAAAAAATTCTATGGTTGGTCCCAACTTTTCCATTATGTGACATGGGAAAAATAGTATCAATTGCCTTATTTTATGGCTCGACCACTACTTCATATGTCTTAAGGATGTTTAAGACATGACCTATATTAATACTCAAATGAAAAAATTGAGATAGGACAAACAGTTGAGGTAGGTTTTACTTTTGAATTAGTGAAGAGGAGCTATATGCATCTATTGTGGGAAGAGTATGATGTTTCCTAGATTTCTATTATTATGATTTCCAATGAAGGAGTTAATTTTGCATCTATACAATTGCTTAAGATTACCTTTTTTTTTCAAAATGCATAGTAGTGTAAATCTTACATTTTTTAGGTATGGAAGCCACCATTATCTCTATTGGATGCAATTAGATCACAAGAATGGTAAAAAGCAGAGTGATATTACATATGGCCATCACTTATTAGTAATGCTTAATTCAACCCAAAATATGGTTAATAAAGTGTTGCAACGAAAGTGGTCCTTTTTTAGTTTTAAATTGTGATCATTATTTAACTTGAAAATCCTCAGTACACCATGACTATATAGGGTTTCTTATCAATTTTGTTTGCATTATTTTGCAAAAGGATTACTTGATCATCTTTGAAAAAGGTTATTTAATATTGTTAATCAATCATGAATTTGGAATTCTTAAGAGATCTTTACCTACCCTCTTTAACATTTCGTTGAGTGGAATATCTTATTGCATTCTCTTGCATGCCCTCTTTTTGTACAAACATTTAGTATTACACAATGAAACACAACTATATTCTGGTTAAAATTCATCCCATAGATTCTTCTGAGTATTTTTGACACCAATATTGTTATTTTGACAAGTGAAGAGGAGATAGCACTGCAGTTGTTTCCTTTTTTAAGATATTTATGGAAATCATGATCAAGCTTATGTTGGGATGGAGAATCTTCTTGATTTTATCCCAAAGGTGATCTCAGATCATGACCTAAGGGATTTCGGGAAACCTGTTATATTGCAAGAAATCAAGAATGCAGTTTTTTCTTTTGGAGATTTTAAAGCTCTTGGACCTGATGGCTTTCCTCTAGCATTTTTTTAATTTTTTTTGGATGTCATATCTATTGATATTTTAAATGTTTCCAAGGACTTATCTAGGTTGGGAAGATTGCTAAATCAAATAAACTCTACCTTTATTGTGTTAATTCCCAGGAAAGAGGATGTTGCCTCTTTAGAGGATTATAGAACCATAAGTTTATGCAATAAATTCTACAAAATATTCTCTAAGATCATAGTTAATAGGTTGAAAAGGGTTCTTGGTAGGTTGATCTCTACGAATAAAAAAGGCTTTGTTAAAGGTAGAAAAGTCCTTGATGTTTCTTTAGTTACTCATGAATAAATTCAGGTTATGGAACAAAGTAAGAGACCAGGCATGGTCTTAAACTTGGATATTTTGAAAGCTTATGATAGTCTCTTGGCCATTCCTGATTGTTTTCCTTGAGAAATTTGGTTTCAAAGGTTGATTTTTAATGTTGATAAAAGCTTGTATCACTTCCCCCAAGTGTTCTTTTTTGATCAATATGGTCCCAAAAAGTTATTTTTTCCTATGGTAAAGGACTAAGACAAGGAGAATCCTTATCTCCTTATCATATTATTATTATTTTTTTAAGATCTAGTGAGAAATATCCAAAAAAAAAACTTGATCAAGGATCTCTCAAAGGGGTTAAAGTTGCTTCTTCCCTTCTTTTTGCTTCTCTCTAAAAATTTGTTGATGATACCATTTTTTTTGGAGTTGTGTCGATTATTGAAGCTTCCCATTGGAAATCTACTCTTTAGGATTATGCTAAGGTTTTAGGAAAAAAAACATTAATTATTCTAAAAAAGGTCTATTTCTTTTATACATATTAGATGCTAAAAGACAAGTTAATGAAGATCTTAGGATGCCAAGCCATTGTTTTGCCAACATCTTATATTGGCCTTTTGTTAAGCACTTAAAAACCTACTAACACTTATTGGAATGACATTATAGAAAGGATTCAAAAAAGCTAGTGGGGTGGAAAGGTAAGCATCTAAGCCAAGTTGGTAATCTTCAACTCTTTTTTATATTTTATATAGAGTAATCAGAAGATACAAAATATCATATCAAGAGTATCACATTATATCTAATATATAGTACTAGCAAAAACACCCATCCCATCCCTCCCCATTACAAAAGAGTGAGAAAAAGTGCCCAGCAACTAGTCCCAAAAAGAACCCATTATAAAATAACTGCAAGCTCCAAATCAAACCGGAGTACAAAGTTTAATATTTTCCTTGTCACAAAGATATTAGCATATATACAAAAGCTTACTAGATAATATATAACCAGCTAAGAATAGAACAAAAGGATATACAAAATAGTTGTCCCCAAGTGATTAAGTAGCACTATGACCACCACTAAGGAGCACCAAGGCATTGGCAGCAATAACCTCTTCATATGAAGGCCTTCCATTCTGATTCCTCTTCTCCGCATCCTTCTTCTATCCCTCAGCAAAATCATTGTGGAAGGCTTGGAGAACCTTCAGAAATACATCTACACCAGGATGTACCTCTGACCATAGATTCCCATACCTTGCATCCATAATGTCTATAGTAACATGTTTGTTCTCCAGATAAGCCTAGAATTTTTCTTTTGAAATAGCCACCATAATGTACACCTGCATTGTAATGGTATAAAATATGAGTCTCCTAGAAGACTCAATAAGCAACCTTTTTCTCCCTTGAAATACATCTTCATTCCTCACTTTCCAAATAAACCAAAGAAGATTGGAAGACAAACATAACCAAAAAAGCTTTGCAATTTTCCCCAACTTAAGATTATGCATGAACAAAATATTTTTAGGTAGCAACTATCTACTAGAAGACCAAATATCAAGCCCATTACAAAATAATTTCCAAACTTCTTGAGCAAAGATGCAATCAAAATAAATATGAAATAGAGTTTCAGAAACTCTACACAGCTTGCACATTGTAATATCATCATAATTGCATTTAAATGAAAGCTTTTGCAAAATAAGCAACCATCTAAAAGAAGCTTGCTTAGCTTCAATCTGCCTGATCTAGTTATTTTGAAAAACATTTTTCCATTGAGTTTTATCCCAGTGTTGTTTCCAAACTTGATTCAAATAATTAGTTAAATCAATGTGCCCTGTTAGGAAAGTATAGAGTTCTTTAGCTTTAGTATTCCTTATATTTGAGCCATTTTTCTAGTGGAAACCTTTAAATTGATTAGGATTATTTTTAGATCTTACAAGAAACTTTATCCAACTATAGGCCTCTCTAAGGACCAAGTATGTTCTCCAATTAGAGGGGGGGAGATTGAATTCAAAAACTAACTCATTCCAACCTTTCAATTTACCATCTTTCAAAATATCACTAAAGTGTCTGATCCCTAGAGAAGCCCAATGCTTTGCCGAGCAGTCCTGGATAAGAGCCAAAGGCTTCCCTCTATGATGAAGGTTCCACCAGATCGACCTATGAGACTGAATAGTTCCACCATCTCCATTAATGACCTTTTGATTATCAAGATGAACTTTCATTACCTCCCATGCCTTCCAAATAGTTTTAAAAACATTGGAACCAATAGGTAACATGACCTCCTAGCTACAAAGGATATCACTAAAAGGAAAGCCCTTCCAAGATTTAGCACATTTTGGAACAACTCTGATAATATTCTACCGAATCAACACTTTCCAAGGTTCCCCCCCATCTAGAGATCCAAGGATCCACTTTGAAGCAAGGGTAATCCCTTGCAACTTCAAGTCCTTCAGCCCAAAACCACCTTTACATTTAGCAATGATGCACCACTCCTAATTAACTGCATGTCTCTTTCTTTTTCCCTTCCCATCCGACCATAGAAAAGATCTAATTCTTTTCTAAATCTCATTAATCTAGTAGGAATTGAAAAACCACACAGAGGAAAAGTAGATACTATAGGAAGAAAGAATTTTCTGACAAATTTGAATCCTGCCAGCAAAAGAGAGAAATTTCTTGTTCCATTTGGAAATCTTCTTCTCAATTTTATTTTGAATCCAAAGCCACATTTCCTTCAAATTTGGATCCACAACAAAGGAGATCCCAAGATATCTAACTATTTTATGAGGACCTCACCATTGAAGTCCATACTTTGTTATCCACTCTGGGGGTCGATCCATCCAACCCAACAACCAAGACTTAGATGGGAAATCTTAGCACCTAAAGCTAAACAAAAAAGATCCAACTTCCTCATTAAATTTGAAAAGTTCCAATCTTCCAACTCATGCAGAATGGAAGTATCATAAGCAAACTATAAATTGAGAAGCTCATTATCATCAAAAATTTGATTCCTCTTATCCTTAGAATTAAAGCATTCTCTCTTAACAAGTAATGGAGGGCATCAGAGGCAATGAAGAAAAATGTCAGAGCTAAGGGGCAACCTTTTCTAATAGATCACTCCAAAGGGATTTCTTGAGTGGGAGCTCCATTAACCACAACTTGGGTAGAAGAATCATGGAAAAGAGTTCTAACCATATGACATAAAGCCCTAGGGAAACCAAATGCATCCAACATCATCAGCAAGAAGTTACACTCGACCCTATCATAGGATTTCTCAAAATCAAGGAGCATCATTGCAACATTCTGATATGAATATTTAGCCCAATTCAATGCCTCACAGCTAGTAATCAGGTTTTCAAGAATATATCTTCCCTTAATGAAACCAAATTGAGTAGAGTTAATAATATGAGGAAGTATTCCAGCCACCCTGTCAACCAGGATTTTGGAAAAAACATTATAGGACACATTTAAAAGAGTAATAGGCCTCCAATTCTTGACCAGAGTCCTATCACCATCTTTAGGAATCAATTTGATCACACCTTTATTAATCTTGCTACCAAGAGACCCCTTCTTGAAGACATCTTTATAAACAAGGAGAAGGTCCTCACAAACCCAATCTATGAATTTTTTGTAGAATTCAGATGGAAGCCCATCAACCCCAAGGGATTTATCATCCTTTAGAGATAAAATGTCCTTCTAACTTATTCAAGAGACACCTCTTTCCCCAAATATTTTTTCATATCCTCATTAATTTTCTTAGGAATAAGAGACTTGATGTGCTCTCTTTCATGAGAATTATCTCTCCCCTCTTCATCAGAAGAGAAGAGCCCTTTATAGAACTAAAAAAATATGATACCTTCTCTCATCTTGATTAGACACCAAAGAACCATCCATATTAATGAAGTCAATCTACTCCCTAGCCTGCTTTTCCTTAATACATCTAAAAAAGAATTTGGAGCCTTTATCCCCATTCTCTAGCCAATTCATCTTAGCTCTAACCTTAAGGCCTTTGATTTTGTTATTCTAGAGCCTTCTAAGAGAGTCTTTAGCCAAATAAAACTTTTCAACAAGATCATCATTTGCAGGGTCAGACTGCAACTCAAATTCTACTTGAAGAAGATTATCCTGAAGCAAGGTCTCTTTCCTTCTACAATCCTTTGCTCTTTTCCTCCCAATGGTTTGAAAGAGGATTTTCCAACCATTAGTGTTAGCATCCCATCTCTCAATAGGTGACATAGATTTGAGCATCCATTTATTAATCTATCTCACACACAAGATAGCATTCTTACAGTCAACATCCTTCAGAAGTCTGGTATTAAAAAAAAAACTACTATTATATCTAGAAGCCTTAGGCAAGCCATCCTTCAAGCAAAAGGAGGCTCTAATAGGATGATGATCAGAGAGAGTGAAGGGGCAGACCTCAATTTTTCACCCATTATTCATCAAATAAGTAGAGAAGATGTCCTTAATAGTATAAAATCTATCCAATCTGCAATAAATTCTTCTACCCCCTTTTTGAGCATTGCACCAAGTAAACCAGATTGCATTAGTGTTCTTCTTCTACCCTTCAATGGAATCTTGTATTCTAAGTCTAGATTTCATCTTTTTCCAATAAAACCTCTCATTTCCCTTCCAATCCCAACCTGTACCTCCCCATTTATCCTCATCCTTCTCCACAAAGTTGAAATCCCCACCAATAATCCAAGGGACCTCTTGAAAAGAATACAACGAGTTCCACAACAAGACCCTCTCCCTATAGTCATTGGAAGTGTAGATCAAGAAAACTCCAAAGCACCTTGAGTCTTTCTTTAAGATCACCCATACTGCTCTATTACAAGGAGAGACCCCAAAGCAGATCACATACTGATCCCAAAAATTAGCAACCAAGAGAGCGGCTCCTCATTTACCCTTATCATGATTAGTAACAAAATAGGAGGCATCTTTCCAAATAACCTTCAAGTTTTTCTCCAATGCAAAGTCAACTACCTTAACTTCTTGCAACAAGAAAAAATCCTTCACCTTATTTTGAGCAAGAAACCTCCTAACCACATATTTCCTATCAGGAGAATCAAGTCCCCTAACATTTTAGGAGATACACCTAACCTCCATTAATTGTGATCACTAGCTGAAGGACCTTTATCACTCCTAAAATTTTCAAAACATTTAGGAAGCTTAGATTCAGCCTCCACCCTCTTTGTAGTAGGGGGAATGATCCCACTAAGTTTCTTTCTCTTATCCTTATGAGGTTGGGCAAGGTCTTTGTCTAAAGGGTATTTACTAGCATCTACACCTTTTTTCTTCTTGTATCTTCTAGTTTTCCTCACAACGCCTCCATAGGGTTCTCTTCCCTGTCAATGATATCCTTGGCAGTCAACAGACAAAAATTATCTGCCGAATCCATGCCAGATTGAGAAGCAAAACCATCTAAACTCAACAGGCCATCAATGAAGTTTGGAATAGTTCCAGACACATTAGGGATCAATATCTCATGAACTTTCTCATTCCCAACCACAAAAGAATTTGATTTGTAATCTCTAGGAGCTATAAAGTTATTCACCAAGGCCCCCTCAGAGAGGAGATATGGGCCAACATTATTAATTCCTTTGTGCCCCTCCACCTAGAGAACATCAAAGTCTTGAGGACTATCCTTATTATCTAACAACATATTTACAACCTTAGGGGTTTGAGAAGTCAAGTTACAACCCCCATCCTAAAAGCTCTCTTCTGATTGAAAATTCTCCACATTGCATTCTTTAAAAAAAATTGAGTTAAAAGTATACAATTCCTTTTCTTTATGAGATACATTGTTAGCCTCATTACAGGTTTTTCTTTGCATCAACTTTAGAAGGGAAAGTTGTTGACCATTCAATTTAGTATTATTGTCAAGAATTCCTGAGAACCTTGAAATTTTAGGCCTAGAGGCCACAAGACCTTTTGAAGTATCCTCAATTAACTTGTTACTATCCTTTACAATATGTTCAAAATTAGAGAGAAGGGAAGAAGAATTGCATTCAATATTAGTGGTTGCATCCTTATTCTTTACCAGGTTTGAGCCTACCCCTTGTGAAGAAAATGCACTTGGAGGATTATTAAAGTTAGGGTTTGGGAAATTCTCATCAAGCTATTGCAAGGTGGGGCTAGACTGCATCAAGTCCCCAAATTTACAAACTTCATTTTCTACACAGACCTCCCCTTTGGGAGCTGACATAGGGTTTCTATTATTCCTTTTACTCATCGTATCTATGGTGGCTTTTCCATTTGGTTTAATTCTAATAAGAGGGAAATTCCTTCTCACATGCCCTTCCCTTCTACATAAATAGAAAGTGTTGAAACCTTTGAGGGTTTCAATTTCACAAGAAATAATACTAATGCTAAGATGAATTGC
Organism: Sequoia sempervirens; assembly: GCA_007258455.2. Lineage (NCBI taxonomy): Eukaryota > Viridiplantae > Streptophyta > Pinopsida > Cupressales > Cupressaceae > Sequoia > Sequoia sempervirens. The sequence goes on along the minus strand of VDFB02256132.1, from coordinate 99,440,422 downwards.
AATAGCCCCCAACAAAATTTTACCTGGAGAAAGAGAAACCAGGACCTAGGCATCCGAATGCTGAAGCGAAGACCTGGTATCATCAACCCTGATCAAATTTCCGTAGGGTTCCAATAATAGTAGAACAAATTTCCACAAATGAGGAGGCACCCGTTTGATGGTTATCCAATGTGGGTAGGAGAGAGAAAGTACCTCATCCTCCATGACCTCTAGATTCCAAGGCAGAGCCCAAAAAATTGCCAAACCCACATTCCAAAACTATTTCTTTATGACCTTCACTTGAGAATTAGGGTTATTAAAGAAAATAACAAACAATCCCTTCTGCACCATACGACAATAATAAAATTGAAACCCTAATATTTTATTCCAAACAATCCTCCAAATACTTTCATGTCAAAACCCTATTAGGATCCATGACAACAAAAAATATAGCCATTTAAACCAGTTTATTGTCTTCTTCAAGAATGGCCTCTTTCAAAGCTTTATTAGGAACCAAAATGTCTTTCATGGGAGAAAGTAAGGGGTGCTTACCTTGTCCTTCCCCACCATTTTTCCACTCCTCTTTGCACCCACCGATTGAGAACCTAGCATCCATTGGCAACTTCCCCCTTTTACCTGCAAGAATATCACGAAAAGACTTTGGGGGATCATGAATATGAGAAGTGGATGCATTAAATTTGGAGACCCCTGAAGGCTCTATATCCTCGGCCATCAACACAACCGCCAAAGCAAGGAAAACTCATATGAAAGGGTCCAGAGCACACAATTGGCATAGAGGAAAAGACCCATGCTTCAAATGGAACCAACCAACTCCCACACCAAGGCCACAATCGGACACACCGTAGACGGACAGAAAGAGCACCAAGAATGGAGGAGGGTCGAGCCTCCTCCATGGAAAAGAACCTTCAGACACACAAGGCCAAAGTTGTAGAGCACTAATTTTCACACCCAAAATTTTTTCCCCTAATCTTCAACTATTAAAAGCCTCTCTTCAAAATATCCAAGTCTAATTTTTTTCTCTCTTTAAGATCCCAATATTCATTGTTAATAAAATATAGAAAATTCAAAGGAAATTCCTTTGGATTGGAACGAAAGAGAATTCTAGGATTTCTCTTATTAACTTGGAAAAAGTGTCCTCTCCTAAAAATTATGGGGGCCTTGGTGTAAGAAGGTTAAAATTATTTAATAAATCCCTTCTCTCTAAAATTGGTTGGAACTTCGTGGAAGGTAACAAATACTAGGGGCAGGTACAAAAAGTTGGAGGGCCAAAAAGTGGCCAATTTTTTTTTTAAATTTTGAAAAGCCATAATGTGAGCATATTATAATGCACTTGCGTTATAACGCGCACACGTTATGGCTTGGTGTGACTAATCCTATAACGTGTTCATGTTATAATGCGAGTGTGTTTTGAGTTGTTATAAAAAAAGAAAATCATGTTGCATTTGTGGTTGTCGTTGCACCAAAACATCGACCTATCAATGCTTGATTCAGCTGCCAGATTTATACAAGATCCATAGGAGGTAGTTTAACCATGTCATGAGCTCAAGCGTTGGGTTGCACAAGGAAGACCAAGGGACACACCATCTTGAAACAATCCTCCCAACACAAGTGAGGGGTTCAAACCTGTGACCTCAACTCTAATACTAGTTGTTACATTAGTGGTTGTCATTGCACCAAAAGATCGACTTGTCAATGCCCGATACAACTACCAAATTTATACAAGATCCACAAGAGGCGGTTAAACCATGTCACAAACCCAAGTGTTATGTTGCACAAGGAAGAACAAGGGACACACCATATTGCAAAAAATACAAATCATTTTGATTATCATATTTTTGCACCCACAGTTACAAACCCTTCCAAGGTGCACTCACATTTTTTAGACCCCAAATTCAAAAATTTCTTCATTAAATCTTTGCTATTTCTTCACCAGAATGTCACCACGTCAACAAGGAGTTCAAAGGAGTAAGAATTTTTTTTTGTGAATTTTTTTTGCTTGAGTAAGCAAGGAAAGGGCCTTGACCCTTACAGATAAGAACAATAGTCCAGAGACCAGCAACATTGACAAAACAACACAACAGAGGAAGCATGACAGAAAGAGACCCACTTCCCCAAACCCAATCAACCAAAAAAAATAGCCTATACCAACCACATCAAACATTATAAACCTATCAATAATCCTAGAAATATATAACTAGTCCATCTTAATATCCATCCAAAAAAAAAGGTTATATAAGCACAACCTTAATAAAGTATCCAACAAAAAACTAGAGTTCTTAACAAAGATAAAACTAGATATATAACAGTCTAGGTAACTATGGCCTATACCACCAAAATACCTTAGAGAAGAGAAAAAAAATTTCTTGGCATCAAGTAACAAAAATCGGGAGAAACAAGAGTCGAGGATTAAGCATCCTCAATAAGGCTCCGCACCTTCACAGGTCCTCAACACAATCTTCAAAGTTATCTTTGGGCTCCATCTTTCTAGAAAAATTGGCCTCTCCATTATTTTCCTTTTTCCTTTGTTGTTTCTTGATTTTTGCTTGTCTTGAGATAGTGGCCATAAGATCTTTTTTCATTACCGCATCCACCACCCTACACATATTCTTCACAACACTCTTAAGTGCTTGGAACCTGTTGGCATTACCATCCTTTTGCATCATTTTTTTCCAAAAAATACATCCTTTCCTCCAACCTTTGCACTCTAGCAATATCTAAACCTGACATGTTATCTTTCAAATCATCATTACCAGCGTTAGTAATGTCCATATCCTTTGGGTCATTAGTGGTAGTTCATTTTTCCTTGACCATATCAGTGTCCTCTTCAACATCCTACACATCCTCCTACTGCATATCCTCTTCCTCCTCCTCTTGGCTAGAACCTTCCATGTCCTCCAACCCTGAATCCTCCTCCTTAGGTGACCTGCCATCGCCCAAACTGCCTGACACATAATCCTCAAAGGAGGAAGCCTTTTCTCCTTGACCACTTTCTTCCCCTTACTGTCCAAAGACCCTTCCACATTCTTTTCTTCTAAATTTTTTTATTTGTATTGTTATCAGACCCCATCGATGCAGCCAAAGAAAGGCGAGTTGATCTTTGGCCCATCAAGGTGGAACAATCAGGGTTTTTATCATTATCATCAGGTATAGTTATAGTTTTAAGATTATCCCCCAACTCATGAATTGTCATTTTTCTCTTCTTGTTCATAGCAGGAGCAATGGGAGTTGCACTACATTTTTCTAGAGTAATTTTAAGGAGGGATGAACAAGAGTGGTCCATATAATTAGGGGAAGCCTTAGCAGAGTCTTTGGTCAGGGAGTGGGGATGACTTTCTATAAGCCCAATTTTAACAGAACTCTTGGGAGTAAGGTTTCTAATCAAATTTTGGAAAATATTTCTTTGTAGAGTGGTAGCTAAGACATATTTGCATATGGCACAAATCAAACCATGGTGTAAAGGAGGGCCGACACCATTGGTAAGGCTTTGGCTCAGGGAGGAAAAGAGGAAAAAAGGTAAATTTATTTTCTCAAGGTGCTAGATGTGCTTCAAAATCAAGAAGTGATAACTGTGGATAGACTGAAAATGACCTTCTAATATAAAGTATTTCATAACAAAGAAGCAAACATTATGGTAAGGTGGAGGAAGCAAAACCCTAGAGTAACCATTTTGAAATCTCCAAGCTTTTTCTTTAGATTAAAAAACTTATCAATATAAGTTTGATATTTTCCAGTGCTTACCTTAGCAATCTTCTTCCCTTCATATGCAAGCCTTGTCCCTTTGGCTATGAGCTTGGTATCAATAGTAAAATGGAGGCCACCTAGCTCAACTTCCCTTTCTTTTCAGGAATTCAAAAATTTGTAGCTAAGATGTTCATTGTAACCCTCCATTGCTGCAATGTAAGGAGTAAACCTAGCCCACTCAAACAATTTAGATTAAATAGGCAAATATAGATTATTTTTTATGTTAATTTTTTTAATTTTTAGGAGTTGAAAATCCACCCAAATCTCAAAATCCTTCTCCTTCTCATGAAAAAGCACACCAACAAAATCCTGATGAACAACCTCCAACAATTCCTCAACATCCTCCTAGAACTCAATAAAACTTAATGGGGGAAATTGAAAACAACAAAAAACAAATTGAGGATTTAATTGTGATGTTGAATGGTTCTATAAGTTCAATCTTGAAAAGAACCACACTTGAAAATTTTCTTCAAGCTATGTTAACACATGTTGATGTAATTAGAACTTGCAATTAACTGGTTGGGTAGATAAAAGACAGGAGATGAGAGATTTTTATGTAGATAAACTTTCATACACACAAGTCAAAAATGAAAAAATTACAAAATTTTACTTGTGTTCACTATTCACTAACCCATGAAAAAATCAACCTCTACACTCTACAAGAAAGATATTTCCTATCCATTGGTGCAACCACCAAGGGGTAAAGAATTTTTTTTGGTAGAGTTGGTGGATGTTTTTTGACCATCCTCCATGCAACAATAATGAGGTCCCACAATATTTCTTAAAGAAACTCTATCGTGAGTTTGTCCCTAACAAAATCTCCAACTATTTTGATATGTGATATTTCTAAGGTAGAGGTGGTGGGTTGGCACATGATAGACCAGAGGCATGCATTCATCCTCAGTGACCAGTGAGATGAACACTCGCCAGACTGACTTATGAGCATGTGGCTATCCCTTATGTTTTGAAGGAGAGTATTGAGGTTGAGACTCTACAATCTATTAGTTCTATGACCCAGAGTATCATTGAGTGTGCGAGTCCTATAGTACATCATGAGTCGGGGGAGAGTTTGAGGGGTATGGTTCCACCCCATATCTTTTAGGCTTGTGGGTCCACTTGTACCTATGACCCCACAAATAGTCAGGAGACTGGTGCACAGGCTATGTTTGCAACTAACGATTTGGAAATGATAGATGCCTTCTTGAATGAGGATGTCAGCCCTAATAGTTAGGTAAATGTTATAATTTTCATTTAATTTAATTTATTAAATTTCATTTTTGAAATGCAAGATTAACTAATTTAGTTTAATTATTGTAATGGAATTTTAGGGTCATAGTGTTGACACTGTTTTCACTAGCCCTACACCTTCGTATTACTCCATGACATGTATTTTCAAGGTATGTAACTAGTAAATAATTAAAAATATTACATGTGAATAGCATTGTTATATGAATGGTATTCTAATATATGATTATGGATGTTGAATAGGTTAATATTGGAGATTTGACGTCAACTCCTCCCAGTGGCATTGGTGTTCAAAGCTTCACTCATGTAATATAATAAAGAGTTTAACTAATGAATTGTACTTAACATATTTGTGTAGTTTATATTCATATTTTTTATTACATTGCATTGCACATATTTTAAACTCAAAGAATTACTTTGCATTGCACAAGTAATAACTAGATGTTGATAGATGACAAAATTTCAATTATAATATAGTTTTTTAGAAAGTCAACATTAGCAGTGATGCAATTACTTCACATAGCATAACTAATAACTAGGAGTAACTTCAAATTGTATTTTTTTGTCATGGAATTCCATGAGAGCATATTTTATTTAGGCATTTTTACAAAAATTTCACTACCTTGTCTATGCTATGGATTCTTGGAAAAATTCTATCAAAGCATAATAGTAAGCAGTAGCATAGACAAGACAACAAATTGGTTGAAAAAATGCCTCAAAGAAATGTGGTCTCATGGTATGGGTATCACCATGAGACCATATTTCTTTGATGCATTTTTCTCAAACTCACCACCTTTTCTATGCTACCACATTTTCGATACATTTCTACCAAAGCATTTTATCAAACAGTTCACTTCTTTCCTGCTATGGCTAAAAGCCTAAAATAGGTGCTTTCCAACAAACTATGGATGCTTGGAAAAAATATATCAAAGCATAATAGTAAGAAATAATATAGAAACGGTTGTGAGTTGTTTGAAAAAAAAAATTCAAAGAAATGTGGTCTCATTGTGATGGAATGCCATTCCATCACCATGAGACCACATTTCTTCGAATTTTGTTTTCAAACAACTCACAACCATTTCTATACTATTTCTTACTATTATGCTTTTGAGGCATTATTTCAAACAACTCACTATCTTAAGAATAGATAATCCTCTTTAATCAAATCAAATAATTTTAAGGTCTTGGATTTGATCCCCAAATCTAATTCCATCCTCCATCTTCATCCTTAGATCCCATTCTTCCAATCCCCAAGTTCATTTCTAATCCATCATCCTAATTTCCATTCTCATCGAAAGTCAATACCAATATTTCTTCCAATCAATCCTCCACTGTGTCTAACCATCTAATCTATCCTCCATCCAACCTAATATATTATAATCCAACTTCATCCATTCCAACCAACCCCAATGATATTGATGATGATAAGGATAGCCTTTTTGACCAAACCAAATATAATCCCAATGATGACAATGAGAGCATTGTAGATCACCTTGAATCCATTTTCAATAGACATAATGCTCCAATTTTTCACCAATTCCCTATCCAAAGCTCCCTTCAAGTCCCATCCATATCATCCCCATCCACAACCATTAGTTTATCCTCATTGACTACTTCCATAATTATAGGGATGTCGATGTAGACACGTAAATTATACCGATTTATCTTACACACCTGATGTTGATTTACTAACACCAGTTCATCCTCAATCATCTCCTTTACTAACCATTTAATTAAATAACATTTATTTGATTAAATTCATCACATTTCATCTATTAATTAAATAAATCAATTTTATCTGATTAAATCATTATCTTTTATTAATTAAATAAATCATTTTGTTTAATTAATCCTATTGTTCCTCTTTTGATTAAATAAATCACTTTATTTAATTAAATCATATTTAATCTCCTTTAAATTAAATAAACTCACCTTTATTTAATTTAAGTCTAACATCATCCCTCTTTAATTAAATAAATCACTTTATTTAATTAACTCTAATATTCATATTTCTCTCATTTTGATTTAAATAAATCTAAATATCTAAGTCAAAATGTCAAATCAGCTAATTATCACCTAAATTAATCAAATCATGATTGATCCTAACACTTATCCCTCAAATCCTCTAGATTTTGCAACTTGTGCAAGTAAATCAATTTAATTGATTTATTAAATCTTCTATTTTCATTCAAAAAGGCATCAAGATGGAATATTCCTCAAATTTGAAAATCTCCCTCCCAAAGGACTTGTCCATCCAAAAAGGCATTAAAGGTCTCTTACATGTCCTTTTTCTTGAGCCAAGTGGCATTAACTCTCCTTTCTTCTCCCTCCAACATGTCACTTCTCCAATTTCAAATATCCACCTAATAGCATTAATGTGCACATTCATCAAAATGTGCTCCACCTCTATCCACTCACATGTTGACAAGTGGCATTGTGCTATTGGTTGATCTTTTATCCCACATTCATCCCTTTTGCTTATTCTTTCATCATTATCTTATATAAATAGAAGGCTCTTTTATTAATTTTGGATCCACAATCTTAGACATTTTCATCCACAACTAATGCAAAGTTATTATCTTCATGTTTTGAGAAATTTCATCCATTTTCATCCAAGTTTCATAGTTTTCATCAATTTCATATCTAGGTTATGAAATTTTTTATCTTGGAACACCATTGATCGTCATCAAGCTTGCAAGGAATTGGGAAAGGGCTATTTTCCACATCAAAATAGAACCAATTCCCCCATGGGATTGAGAGTTTGAGCATTTGAATAAGATTTAGTTTGCTTTCATTTGTGTTCTTTACTTTATTTCTTGTTCTTCATGCTTCAAATGAATCTTATGGGGAATGATGGTTTTGATTTGCATAATGGACTAATATTGTGTTGTTTTTTTGTGTTTGTGTTTGTGTAGGTCTAGATCCACCATTCACATTTTAGTGCTAGAAGGAGGGAGAATCTTGAAGAATTAACACGTTTTTTCACCATAATTATGTGGTTTTTCAAATTTTTGTGTGTCTATAGGAAAGTGCGACGTTACCAAGGTCAAACTGCGCTGCTATCAGTATAGCAACACTATTTAGTGACGTTGTGAAACTCCAAACTACAATGCTTTTGTCATTCTCCTCAAGGTCTGGTCTTCTAAACTCCAAACTACACCGCTTGGTTAAACAACGATGCAATCACAGTATCTATTTCTCCACAGAGCACCGCTGGCTTCACCAGAGCATCGTTGACCTCTCTCAAACTGTGTCACCTTTGTATATTGTGTCGTTGGGGTGGGGTAAAAGTTATATTTCAAGTTTTAATCTGACATGTGCTTTTAAGTTTTGATCACCTTTGACTTCTAACTAGTTTTTGGCCTTTGTTTTTGTAGTTTTTAACCAATTTTTGTAGGTTGGAGTGATCAAAAGAGGAAGCATGAAATGAAAAAGAGACTTCTTATGGCATCTTAATTCTATTGTATCAAGTGTTTTTAAACACTTTGGGGAGAAATTATAATCCCATTTCTAAGGACTTTTTCATCTTCAAGCTTTTTAGGACTCGATAAATTTCATTTGGGCTTAAAAAAGGAACAAATCAAAAGGATTAAAAAGAGCTTTAGGAACTTACTAGAGTTTGTTTTTGGGTTTTAAAATTGAACAAGAAAATTTCACACTTCAATCTTGGTGCTTAAAAAGAATCAGTTCTTGCTTTTGAGGTTAAAATGAACATGTGTATTTTGTGTTTTGTAATCTCCTATACAAAGTAATGTCATTTAAAAGGCATATGCACTTCTCTTGCACTTCAAGGTGATCTTGAGAATCAAAATTATTTTGGTGATATTAAGTTGTATAAAATATTGCCTTCACACTTCAATTTGGATTCTTAAAATTGAACAAAGCTTGCTAGTGTGAGTGGAGTATATTGCATGTATTCTATCTTTGTTCATGTAAACAAAGATCTATCAAACTACAGATGTTCTTGCTTACTTTTTTTTACCCTTAGAGGGGTCTACATAAGAGACACATCCAAAAGGAGAACTCGAAGGAAACCCCAACCAGTTTTTCACTCGAACCGGTATATAAAAGGATAAGACTAAACTGTCAAGTCCAATGGTATGTAGGCCTTAGCCGTACAATATCTTTCAAAATAGGGTACTACCTTAAAAAGTATAAAAGCCCCTAGTAGGATTGATTAAAGCCTTTAGTGGCTTGTTGGATGCTCGCAAGGTGCCATGTTCTCGACACCTTGACTAAGAACCAATTTGTTTAGAATCCCAAATCCTTATCTATTTGTTGGTGCAAGAATGGTCGTTCTAAAGCCACCCCACATTTTTGCCGTTCTTGGTAGAGATGAGAAGTATTCCATGGGAGTTTCATGGGTACTAAAGCTTGGATGACCCATGGAAGTGAGTGTCGTGGAGGGGAGCCAGTGTGGTCAAGCTTTTAATCATCCACCAAGAATAAGCACCGCTAAATTTATCCAAGTGGGGATTCAACAAATATTGTCTCTTGACTATCCATAGTGTTGTCCATTATCTTGGAATCAAAACACTTTGCTTGGATCTAAAACATTGGAAAACGAACATTCAACTATGATCATCAAATTTCAAACCATTTAGAGAAAGCAAATATCCTTGACAAAATCCAAGTGTTATTGCTTTCCCTAGGGATTCTATCCTTAGAGGCTTCTAAGCATTTGATCTTATATCACAATGTGCTCTCACTAAAGTCAACATTAGGTAACTATTGCCTTATTTTCCTTGATTTCCACATAATGGACTTTGTGGGATGAGAAGCAACTGGGAAATTAGACATTTAGTCTGAAAACCTAATCAAGAAAGTGTTTGTGGTAAAAAGGATTTATTAAACAAAGATAAGAAATAATTGGACCCCACACATGTGCTCTTCCAAATGATTTCCTGAAAGATCAAAATCTAAAAACCAAAGTCCAAAGGTCTTAGTCAAAAAGCTCGCAAGAAATATTTGTCTATGCTTTATGAATTTAGAGAAAGATTGACCTTCAACTTTTACAAATGTGCATCAAGGAACAATCCCAAGTTGTATTAATTTTAATTTTATCACTCAAAAATGCACCCTTGTTAAGTTGCAAAACTTAACTTTCTGAAGTAACATGGAAACACTCCCAAGGTTGTGGGTGACCTTGAAATTTGGAGTGAATCTCCGAATGAGGCTGGCTTCTTTGCTGGTTATTACCTAAACTACTAATTTTTTGAAGGAAAAGGGATTATAAATTCTTTTAAAAGAAAATACTGAAAATGAAAATATTGGGTGATACACCAAACTAACTAGAAATATGAAAGTTTAGACTTTCATACACTTAAACACTAATGACATAATTTAAATTGCAAAGATTATTTCTATAGGTTCATGCATAAACATTTCACAAGAAAGTTTGAATGCATTATCTTCTAAAATGAAAATACTTTCACATTCTAAAAGACATATGCAACTTTAAACATAACCTGCAACCTGCATAAACATACTTTTGCAGAAATGGCATGAAAATGTGAGACAAAACTATAAGGAGATTAAAATACCTCACTAATAACTTGATCAATCACTTGGTAATACACAATTCTGCAAGAATAAGAAGGAAAAATTGAGTCTATAATATCCAAGGTGTTATCTGCATTTCATATCTAGAAATGAGTCACAAAACTACAAAAATCTGTGAAAGGACTGCAAGAGTCACTGTCTTGAAAAGCTACATAAATAGAACTAACTCAAAAATGAGTTACAAAAGTGAATAAATAACCAATACCAAGCGGCTCCACCAAAAAAGGTTCTAGAATCCACCTTGGGTGGGATGCCTTCAAAAAGCCAATAATATAGCATGTAAATCTTTAACAAATGAGCTCTAAAGAGTGGGAAAGGTCAAATTTGACCATGTCAAAGATAAAGGCATAATGAAATACCCCTATATGCTCTCAAATGTTCTTTTAAAAGGTTAAAAAAACCTCCTAAATCTCCTCCATGTGTTTTCCAACTTATTTCATCTTACCTAGATGCTCTCCATATGTTTGCAAAATTATAAAGTGAAACAAATCTTCCACTTCTCTCTTTGGCATACATTGAAAGCTTAATATTTATTTATTTTTCTTTTAAAAATAATATTTACACTAAGTGATTTATAGATCATCACTTAGGTAAGTATTTTACATTTTATAAAGAAGGAAGAAATAAAGGTAAATAAGCTTAGTTGACTTCTTCAAAGATTTGAAGGCTCCATTCATTGAAAAACTCTAAGGAATGAACTATGAAGCTTTAGCCCATGGGTTTTAATAACTCACATTGCATTTTTAAAACAAAGTGATAAGTTGAAAGAGTGATTAGGGCATAAACCCTAATACCAAAACAATGTGAAAACAAAAGATTGCATTCATTCTTTTGTGTCAAACTTTCTGGAGAAAATTTTCTCAAGGTGTCACCAAGGGCTTTCATTGAGCATATTCCATGAATCTTTAAGAAAAATATGCAGCTATAGAGGCATAAAACAATATACAAGATGACAGGAGACTTCAAGTAAACCATTTTTTTTTAGAAATCATCTTGTTGTTTCTATGACTTTTGCTAAGAAAAATGGCTTGATCTTGAGCCAAAAAATTATATTTCATACTTCAATCGTTTGATTTTTAGCATTTTATACTTTCCACAATCATTTTCTAGCTTCCATGAAGGATTCAATGTATTTTTTGATGGAACAAACCTAGGGTTTGTAGAAGAAAAATTTCCATTAACTCACAGGTCGCGACCTTTCAGTTTGTGGGTAACTATTGTTTTTTCTTTTCTGAGAATGAAATGAGCTCGAAACAAAGCCGCCATCAATCAAATATTTCAATATTTTGATGATTTTGCTTTCCCCCATTAATAAATTTGTTTTTTAGTAAAAATAAAATAAAAATTTAAATGTAAATCTGAGGATTTCTCAGAAATAAAACCTTCTCTAAAGTTCTCTGGTTGCGGCCACTAAATCTGCACTTGGATACAAAAATTCCACATTTCTTTTTATTTTTCCCCTTTGTAAGATGCCATACATTTTCTACATATACTTGTTAACTTGACTTTGAGTTTCCACATAAGCACTGTAGCTTTCAAGTCATGGCTCAATTTTTGTCTCTCCTCACTATATTATGTATGTGTTGGTGCCACATTCATAGCTTTTATGATGATGTTATTTTGAAATGACTAACCTATTTAAGTTCTATAGCTGGAACTCTTCTTGTTGTCTTCCTTATCATGGAACTCTTCTCGATGATGAATAGCACTGGAGGGTTGATTCTCTACTATGAAACTATTCCTATGTAAGTTTCCACCTCTTTTTGAAATCATTTTTATCATGTCCTTGAATAGTTATCATTCCTTATAACTACCTACACCATTGATATTGCCACTATTTAGATCTACCTACATGTGCATTGTTCAAAACTACAGTCATGAGGACTGTATTTCTAGGAGTTAGTATCTTTCTTGTCATCAATATAGTATTGTGTTCCTTTCAATTTGAAATTTCAATATTTATCTTTCTTTAAGGTACTAAACACCATTATATTGTTGCTAAAACATGAACTCTATAAAAATATTGCTACATATTTTCCATCGACACACATACTCCAATCTTCCTTTTGCTAAGATGTCACATACTATTTAGGAGTTGAATTATCCCACTACATAGAAGAAAAAGATCTCATTTGTATGACCAAACCTTGTGCATTATCATGTTGTCCTTACGATCTTTTTACTATTTAAATGAGCTAATGCTTGGCATCTATGATATCATTCCATGATTGTTGAATACCATTATTTAGTTTTTCGAAAAATACTATGATTCCATTATGCATATATCTATTACTTATATCAATGAATACAACAAATTCACTACTATGAATGGTAAATTTGTCCCTGATTGCATCACAATGTCATGGAAGGCCTAACAAGCTTATCTTATTAAAACAAAAAATGATAGCACACTGAGCTCAACCCTTGTGGGAGCCACATTTATCCCATGTGCTGAAATTTGATGAAACAAAACATCAATATACTTTTCCTTTCCTGTATCTACACATGAAGCAAACAAGTTAGAAAAAATAGTGCATATTTTGGATGTATATGATGTCTTTGATGCTTTCATGGACATCTAAAGTATGCATTTCTTATTTAATGCACATTAAGATCAGTCTATCCATGTATAGGTGTATGCTCATATAATGTTCGTGATCTTTCATTGCTTAGAGAATTTCTCTAACACTATTTCCATTGCCAGATGCAGGAACTAGGAGGGAAAAGCAGTTCGGATCAACAACAAAGCAAGACAACATCGAACTAGTCATTCTCAGGCAATGACTGGTTTCTCTCCTTGTAAATGAAAGTCAATTTCACGACCTGTGTGAGAGAAAAATATGCACTTTTAAATCAATAAAGATTACTTTTGCGAAATATTTGTATAAATCTTTTCTATGTTACATGCAGTTGTATAAATGCAATGATCTATTAATGTAATCTTTTTTATTTTTCTATTTATACAATTGAATGTAATGTAGGAGAGATATAAAATGTACCTTTCTCTTAGTTTGAAATCAAAAAGCTTAGCCTAATTGAGCAAGTAGTGAAATTAGGTAACATTTTTTGGTGACATCTACTATGTGCTTGCCTGCTAAACATGAAGACTAGTTGCCTAGGCTTGTCTATTGGCCACATAGTCACTCAAAAAAATAGTCCTATGACTTTTTTTAACAGCAATACCACTTTTGTAACTTAGTAAAATAGTGTGAAAGACACTCAGAAACTTATTGAAGGCAAAGAAAATTGAAAGGAAACTACTTAACTATGCTAGAAAAACACTTAGGGAATTCAAAATTTCATTTAAATTATAGTGCAACAACACTTATTGAAAGCATAAACCTAACCTAACATATACAGGGTAGATCATACCTCAAAACACCATTTGAGGTGTGTGTTATTGGGGGATTCGCTACTCAAGAACTGATTCTCTTCACTCAGAGATCCTCACAAGGTGAACTACCCTATATTACCTCAATGGAACAATAGTCAAAGTTTTAGATTCTGAAAGAGCAGGCCACAAAGATTCTCTAGAAAAACTATCAAGCTCTCAGCCAAAGGACGTCAACACAAAAAATGAATGACGGCGTGACACGCTGGCATCTTGTATGGACCAAAGAGCAAGAATGTCTTAGAAAATGCTTAAATTACTACTAAGAAATAAATTACTAAGAACTAATAGAATGTAGGCAAATGAAAGAATTTGATAAAGCAGTAGAATTGACAAAGATAAGGAGAAGAAAGGAAGGAGATACTTACAACCATGGAACTGATGAAGCTTCCAATCCGTGAGTGTCTTCAATACTTGCACACAAGAGGGAGAGAATGTTGGAAATGTATAGGGGCCTACCTCAATCAGACCTTGTTTTGGTGTTCCCACCCCCGCAGACAGCCAAATAGATAGAGAAAAGTAGAAATGAAGTAAAGAGCACTAAAGCACTACAAAATAGTGTTATGCTACTCAACCAAGTAATAGAGGAGAGGAGTGAAAGATTACCACCTCCACCAAGAGCGCTCAAGGATAACGGGGGAGAAAATGAGAGGAACTCAAGCCTCTGCTGCAATGGTGTATTGTTCCACACTTGCTCTATTGACATGGTGGAGTGTTAATGTTGCTGCTGTGAAGTGTAAAGTGTTTGCTAGAATGCTTGGAAGAGGATGTGAAGCTTGTGGATGAAGTCTAGAAAATGGTGAAGAGATCTTCCAAGCCCCCAAATGCAAGTTCAAGGACTAAATATGAAGGAATGAGGAAGAAAATGACCATATTCGGGTTGGTCGGCTAAGGAGGGCATTAAAAATCAACCCCCAATGGGAAGTGTAAGCCTCTGCAGGCTCTAGACGCATGAATTTGTTAGGGACATAAGCATGTCACATGGACATTTGCGCTCTGCATGGGCATCCCTAAAAGAAACGCCTCCACCGACTCTCAAAACAGGCACCAAGTGTGGTGCAAGCAGCAGGCTTAGGTGGAATTAAGCCTCTAAACTTGGTTTTCTAAATTGTATAGAGGAAAAAAGGGGAATTACTCCTAGGGTGCAAATTCACTCTTATACATTTTTCCCCCACTTTAGGGAGCACAAACACTGATGAGTGCTTGGTAAAGTAGATCAAGAAAGAGAGTAGGGTTAGAAAAGTTTACATGAATCGTCAAGGAAGCAGATAACTCTCCTGCACTAGACTACATTAGAATGTAAAAAGCTAAAGGATTCAAGTTAGCAAAGCAAAGAGACCTCGATGTAGAAAGTTGTCTCAGTACTATGCGTCATACCCAAATAATACATAAAAGAATTCAAAGATGAAGATCGAAGGAGCATATACTCAGGATGAAGAAGGTGCATATCTTCGATCCGGTATATACAAGAGATAAGAGAGATGAAAAAATTGTGTAGTGAAAGAAAAACCCGCTCAAGAGTAGAACCCACACCACAAAGGAGGTGATAAAAGCAAACCCCACTCAAGGAGGAGAACCCATATCACCGGAAAGCATGTTACAAGCCGCAGACCTACAAGGAAGGCATCCTTCAAGAAATCTCACATGAAGGAAGCCCCAAGAAGCGGACTTCGCAAAGTAAAAAAGCGGCGACATGTCTATCCATATGTAGAACATATCTAAAGTGTCGATACATCTACTAGCAGATAGGATGCATCTAAAAGTGTTGATACATCTACCTGCAAATAGAACACATTTGAAAGCGATGACACGTCTACTTGCGGATAGATTATGTCTAAAGTGGCTGGTCACACAAGCCGAGAAACTTTCAAAGGGATCCCTCGGGAACCCTTTAAAAGGAGAGGGGTCCACTCAAGGAATGCGTTGTTTGAAAGGAAAAATCCAGTCAGGATCCCCCCAAGCTAGATGTAAAGAATTCATTTGAAAGAAAGGCTTTCAAAGAGGTCCCTCAGGAACCCTTCAAAAGAGAAAAGGGGTACACTCAAGGGACACTTCACTTGAAAGGCATAGTGAAGAGAGGGGTCCTTAAGAAGGACACACATCTCTGAAACAAGTTTTCACTACCCCCAACATATAGGGGAGGAAAACTATGTGAAAATACCTTGGACATGATAGAGGTGCACCTCGATATCACTTGTCAAGCAAAGTAAAGGAAAGTACATCAATCAAACAGGAGTTTGATGGTACCTAAATTGTGAAGTTGTTGTATCTTATCCTTCAAGGCCTTACATTCACTAGTGGAATGGCCAAGCACTTGATGGTACGCACAAAAAGAATTTTTATGCTTATGAACTTTCTTGGGTGTAGGAGAAGGAAGAGTGATTAAGCAGGATTTTAGAAGCTACAACAAAATATACTCCTACTTAGATAAAGAATGAGGAGTAGGAAGCAACCCTTTCTCTTGTGGAGAAAAGTTTGATTGCTCACAAGAAGAAGATACAAAGGTAGAAGAAAAACAAGGAGGATCTCCATGAGAGCATTATTCTGGGAAGGGGGATCACACTTTTCTATGGGATTGCCATCATCCTTCTCGATAGGAATAACAACACTAACCTCCTTAACATACATGTGACCATCTTCCTTAGAAGGAGGATCAACACCAATAACATTACAACTATTACTCACACTACCCCATGATACAGAAGAATGACCATCTTTGATAGCAGGTGTGGATGATGTTTTCAGAAAGTCTAGGTGGTTCGGGTCAACTTTATATTCTCTAATGAAGGATTTTGTAAAGTCTAAAGAACCCCAATCATCACTAAGAAACACATTCTTTTGAGAAGAGGTGGAAGGAGCACACTTAGGGCTCCTCACTTTAGAATGATCTTCAGGGATATTTATCTCAAGAGTACCCTTTGCAATAGGTAAAATTGGAGTAAACATCGACACAGTGGAAGATACTAAAGGAATAAGAGTAGGCACAACCAAATCATGACCAACAACTACCATTTCACATAAGTGCATAGCACCAGGGTCAACCTTGACTGTGACTACTTTATTGTTAGCAATGAACTTAATTGATTTATGCAAGGTAGACAGAACTGCACCCATAGCATGAATCCATGGTCTACCAAGAAGAAGGTTATAAGGAAACTTCTCTTTCATAACATATACAAGGGTAGGTACGGTAACGGGTCCCAACCTCAAAGGCAAGACTATCATGCCTAGGGCCTGTTGACCAACATTATCAAACCCACGGATGTCAACAAAAGAAGCATTAATAGAAGATGATTCAATATTAACCTTAGGCAATAGGTCAATGCTACATACATTGAGTGTTGAACCAACATCAATGAGAGTACATCTAATGCCAGTCTTATTAATATTAACTATAACCATTAGAGGTTCTACTTGCTTCTGTACTTCCAAAGGCAGGAGTTCTTGTGGATAGAACGTAATATTTAGCGAATTTATACGAATACACGCCATTAATGCACTAGCATTTGTCAACCTAGCGGAAGAAGGCAAGAGGATCATTTGCAAGGCTTCTTGAAGCAGACCTTGATAAACTAGAGAAGACTGAAGCAAGTCCCACAGTGAGATCTTATCTAGAGTAACCTGCAATTGCTCGACAAAATTGCTATCACTAGGTGCTTTAGTTGTAGGTTTAGGAGCTAAAGGAAGACTTGGTTGTTTATTCACTCTATTCTCATAATTATAGGCTACTGCTCTATAAGAAGGAGCCATAGGAATATTAAGAGATCTGCTATTTAATGGAACACCATCAATAGCACAAATCCTTTTAGGAGCGGGACTAGCTGGAGTCACATGAATGATCGGTCTCTTAGGCCATTGAAGGGTGGTAGGGACATCTACCACATTTATAGACTCATTACAACTAGTAGAATGATTACTTGAATACATATTCCCAAAATCAATCCAAACATGATCAAATGTGGAATAGCTACTTAAAGACACATTCTCAACATCAATCCAAGGAGAATCAGATGTGGAAGGGGGTTCATAATTCGCTAATGCACCATCTCTAGAAGAGGGTACATTAGAACAAAGATGAGATTCATCATTCAAAAATGCATCATCTCTAGAAGAGAGTGCATTGGAAGGAGAGGGAGCTTCATCATTCACAAATGCACCATCTCTAGGGGAGAGTGCATTAAGAAAGGTATCAATGATATCATCTTCTTGCAACAAGACATCTTCTGAAGCAAGAGGAGTCTTATGAGAAGGATTAAAGACACCCAGTGACATGGGTAAAGCCAAGTCACCATCACATGAATTAAATGGAATAAAATTAACATTTTGAACAAAATTAGATACAAAACTAATAAAAGAGGATATTAAATCCATTATAATTTTTTCAGTATTTTTTATGTTCTAGTAATTCACATTTTCGGAGGTCTTCGAAGTGAAATTTGAGGTCAAAACTTGTGTCGGTCCTTAAAATTGGATTGCCGAAGGTACTATATTTTAGGAAATAAACAATTTCTCTAGGAGAGCTTTCCAATGGTATAAACGGTTCTGAATTTTGAGTACAGAGTCAAAAGTTATGACCCCACCAAGTAGGGGTAAATAAATTCCTAGTTTTTTGAACATTGTTCTTCACGTCAGGTTCACCAAAAATGTGATATAGGGGGATTCGCTACTCATGAGTTCTCTTCACTCAGAGATCCTCATGGGGTGAAATACCCTATATTACCTCAATGGAACAACAACGAAAGTTTCAAATTCCAAAAGAGCAAGCCACAGAGATTCTTTTAAAAAATTGTCAAGCTCTCGACCAAAGGACGTCAGTGTAGAAAAAAGACTGTAAAAATGTGATGTGCTAGCGTCCTAGAGATGCGATGACGTCTCATAAAGACCAGAGAGCGAGAATGTCTCAAAAAATGCTTAAATGACTGCTAGCAAACAGATTACTAGGAATTGACAGAATGTAGGCAAATGACAGAATGTGATAAAGTAGTAGAATTGACAAAGATAAGGAGAAGAAAGGAAGGAGATACTTACAACCATGCAAGTGATGAAGCTTCCAATCCATGAGTGCCTTCAATACCTACACACAAGAGGGAGAGAGTGTTGGAGCTGTATAGGGGCCTACCTCACTCAGACTTTGTTTTGGTGTTCGCACCTCCATGGATAGCCAGATAGATAGAGAAAAGTAGAAATGAAGTAAAGAGCACTAAAGCACTACAAAATAGTGTTATGCTACTCAACCAAGTAATAGAGGAGAGGAGTGAAAGCTTACCACCTCCACCAAGAGTGCTCAAGGCTAATGGGGGAGAAAATGAGAGGAACTCAATGCTCTACTACAATGGTGTTTTGTTCCACACTTTCTCTATTGACATGGTGGAGTGTTGTTGTTGTTGTTGTGAAGTGTAAAGTGTTTGCTAGAATGCTTGGAAGAGGATGTGAAGCTTGTGGATGAAGTCTAGAAAATGGTGAAGAGATCTTCCAAGCCCCCAAATGCAAGTTCAAGGACTGAATATGAAGGAATGAGGAAGAAAATGACCATATTCGGGTCAGTTCGCTGAGGAGGGTGTTACAAATTGACCCCCAATGGGAAGTGTAAAACCTCTGCAGGCTCTAGATGTGACAATTTTTCAAGGACGTAAGCGCGCTACGCGGAAATTTGGGCATCACGCTGGCATCCCCAAAAGAAACCCCTCCA
Organism: Sequoia sempervirens; assembly: GCA_007258455.2. NCBI lineage: Eukaryota > Viridiplantae > Streptophyta > Pinopsida > Cupressales > Cupressaceae > Sequoia > Sequoia sempervirens. The sequence continues at coordinate 99,420,794 of VDFB02256132.1, read as the reverse complement.
TCGATGCTCAAAACAGGCACCAAGTGTGATGCAAGCAGTGGGCTTAGTGGAATTAAGCCCCCGAACTTAATTTTCTAAAGTGTATAAAGGAAAAAAGGGAAATTGCACCTAGGGTACAACTTTTATCTTATAAAAAGTGTATCCCATTAATTGAGATAGGTAGAATTTCACTATCCATTGATGATAACTGGAATGCATTATGCTCCTTGCATTTAGTAATGACAAACGAGCCACTCCAGAATTTGTCAAACTTTGTGTGCTCTCTTATCAAATACCTTCTTTGTTTGGAGTTGGTGGTACTCTAAAGACTTCATTGCTTTATCTCTTGTTTCTTCCAGCTCCATGAGCTGAGCATACCTAACAGCCATTAGATCTTGTTCTTTAAACATTTCCAACTGATGTACAATATCAAGAG
>VDFB02256132.1:99218245-99420279 GCA_007258455.2 Sequoia sempervirens | reverse complement strand
CAATCTTCACTTGATGGCATCAAGGAATTGCTGAACTCAATGGTTATAAAGTATTATGAAAGCATAATGAACTTGTACTAGCAACCAATTTTGAAGACTATTACTGATGATTCAAAGCACATCAACCATGTGGTACAGATGATTAAATACCAAAGATGATTTGTAGCAATGAAAGAGTTTGAAAAGGAAGAGAGGGCTACATTGTTGACTTAGGAGAAACTTCAACTTTCAACAAAGCCAATCAGGCTGGCAGATGTATGGATTAGGCCAACATTTGGTGGAAGAGGAAGAAAGATGACTAGAACTCTAGAGGCGCACCATACTAGATTTCGATATTCAACCATGATAATAGAAGAGAGAGTTGATATGATGTATCAAAACATTAAGCATGCATTATTGTAGCCAGTGGAGAAGGAGGTGATTACTTTGCTTCATTTTCATTTGCATAACCATATGAAGGCATTGGAACCAAGAATACCAAGGATGTCGAGTTTTATGTGGAGGTAATGGGTGTGGTCCAAACTTTAAGATGGAAAAGAAGGTCAATGTATAATTGTTAACCTTGAGAGAGTATTTATGTTGAGGAAATTTACTTTAGATGAAAGGATTCAAAGCTGATGCAGAGTGAGCAGGGAAGTACACCAATCTCAGATGGTAGAGGTTCTTTTATGAGTGCTTCTCTCAAATACTCTTATCAACACACCATCAAATCACTGTCCTTCTATAAGGAAAACTCAACTCACCAAGGGTCCTTGAATCTCAAACTTTTGAAGGACTTATAATCACTTGAAACATGCTCTAACAGACCACAATCAAAACACCATAGCCATGTTTAGCACTTAGGAAACCCCATGAGTTCATTTCTCAACTAGTAGGCCTCTTTACCCCCAATTGCTTATAGCACTGCCCGGTAGGACAGTCCAATTAATTCTCACCCACAAACCTATATCTAATGTAAACTACTATTTTTAGGCAAGTATATTATTCCTCTACAAGGCCACAAAATCTTACTTCTCGACAGTGGTTGGAAAAGCAACCATGGACCAAACTAACGCTCTCCTCAAGAGGCCTAATTGAGTGCACTTGATTGGTTTTTAGTTATCTAGGCTCACCCCTTCTCCCCAAAGCCTTGTTTCAAACTCTGACAGACTACTTACAACCATTTCAATCATTCCTAAGTGCCACCTTGAAAAAAAATCTCTCAAAACAAGCAAAACTTTAATTTTTGCTTTACAAGCTAGGCCTGTCACATGAAGATGCTAGGCCTAGATTAGTTTGTAACTTTCCCCACACATTTTGGAAATTCTACAAAACCTTCAAAAGATGAAAATATACATATAAAGCTTCCATCCCACAAGAAATTAGCAACTATACACTGTGGGAGTGGAAGATAGAAGCATTTTTTGGCCAAACCCTAGTTTTGAGGGTTTCTTGACCTGTTGCTGCTAAAACAAAGATATCTCCACTTATACTCGATGAAAATTCACCAAACCACCTTCAAATGAAATATGACACTCTACTATTTCTAACCATAATATGTTTGAGCCCGTGCATATCGTACAGAGGTCGTATCACATGTTTTAGCAGCAAATTACACACAAAAATTTCTAGAAAACAGCCACTTCTTTCATTAGAACTTCAAAAAAAATGATTCAACAGCCATGTCTCAACCATGAGAGGATTATTTAACTTCAAAACACCCTTCCCAATTTCCTTCAACTGACATTTGAATTAGGTGGATGTTGGAAACTAACGTTTTTTCCAATTAGACCCCTAATTGCCTAGTTCAAGCAATTGACTACAACTTCACAAAATCCCGATTGAAATGAGGCTTCAAAGGTGTATTCAAAAGCATAAAATATACCAAAAACACTACACATGTCAATTCCAATCCCCTCAAGGACTTGGATACATCAAGGAACTTTAATTCTTTAGTTTTCCTAGATGAATCAAGCTTACATGGTGAGGAAGGAGACCTTGTTTTTACAACAAGACTTGACTCCAAAACTAAAACTTGTTACAAGACATGAAAGATGGCTCTTGGAACCTTATTACATCTCAAAATTCTTGACAAAAAACAAAGAAAACAAGCAATACCTCCAAGAGGCATGAGGATCCCAAGGTGCTCCTGCACCAAAATCACATCAACCACATGTGGTACAAATGATTAAATCCTAGAGATGATCTGTAGCAATGAAAGAGTCTAAAAAGGAAAATAGAGCAACACTGGTGATTTAGGAGAAACTTTAGTTTTCAAAAACAAAGTCAATTAGGCTAGCAGACATGTGGATCAAGCTATTATTTGGTGGAAGAGGAAGAAAGATGACTGGAACTATGGAGTCCCAAATTCATACTAGATTTCAAAGATTCAACCATGAGAGTAGATGAGAGACACATCATGTATCAAAACATTAAGCATGCATTCTTCCAAACAACGAGAAGGAGATGATTACTGTTTCATTTTCATTTGCATACAACCATATCAAGAAATGGGGAACCAAGAAGACCAAAGGATGCCAAGTTTTATGTGGAGGTAATGGATGTGATTCAAACTTTAGGAGGGACAAGAAGGTCAATGTATTATTGCTGCAGGAGCACCATTCAGTAGGTTTTTTTCATCAAGGCAAATAAGGAGTAGAATATCATCAATTTACTAAAACCGGCCCAAACTTGTACATTTGAACGTTTTGAGTCAATAAAAATGGATTTTTGACCCATTCCTCTTTTTGTAGCCTCTGTAACTTGAGGAATGGGTCTGCACTAACATTATTAAGCTGTGGGAATAATGTGTTAGTGTTGGGGAGGTCTGAAAGTGAGATGGGTGTGAAACCCATGTGTGTAAAAGTGAGTTTTCTTTAAGAAAAATGGTGGTTTTGAAGAGTTAAATTGTGTTTTTGTGTAGGGAAACATTATTTTATGGTTGTTTGAGATTGTGTAGGTTGTCACAAACTTTTTTGAGTAATTTTTAGGTTGTGGTTAGCTTTGGAAGTATCATTTTCAATAAACCCCTAGGGCTTAGGCTACAATAGAGGGTTTTGTGGTTTACCCATTGTACGGTGGTATAACTGAGATCTGATTGTGGATTTTGAAGTTTTGACACCTTAGAATTTCTGCCACAAGAGTTGGTAAGGTTTAGATAAGTTTAGAGTATAGACCATTTGTTCAAGCAGATTGATCCCTTAAGGGTCCAAGGGAAAAATGGCTGCAAACTTTAGCATGAGGTTACTCAGACACCGTGATGCTTAGAACCTTCTAATCTAATCTAATAGGATCATGTTGGAACCCTCTACAATAACCTCTCTCATTTTTTATTATCTTAGATTGGTTTTCCCGTGGTGTCTAGTTTTCAGTTGATGAAAAAAGTGTCAAATGGAAGCAGTGGAAAGTTGCAAAGTGGTGCAAATTTCGTTCTGCAACTATTGTAACCAAACATACTATTCCAACACATCTGAATAGGCATGTTTACGCTAGGCATGGTCCTCTTTCACACCTAAACACGTGGAATCGCTCTGAGCTACATTCAACCGAATCAATCCCTTAAGGGTCCAAAGGGAAAAATGGCTTCAAACTTCAGTATGAGGTTACTCAAACACCGTGATGCTTAGAAAATTCTCATCTAATCCAATGGGATCATGTTGGTCCCCTCTACAATAACCTCTCTCATTTTTCATTATATCAGAGTGGTTTTCCTATGGTGTCCAGTTTTCAATTGATGAAAAAGTGTTAAATGGAAGCAGTGGAAAGTTGCAAAGTGGTGCAACTTTCGTTCTACAACTTGTGTGACCAAACAGATTGTTCCAACGCATTCAAATATGCATTTTTACGCTATGCATGGTCCTCTTTCACACCAAAACATGCAGAATCACCCTGAGCTATGTTCAACCAAATCGATCCCTTAGGGGTCCACAGGGAAAAATGGCTGTAAACTTCAATATGAGGTTACTCAGACACCGTGACGCTTAGAAAATTCTCGTCTAATCTAATGGGATCGCTGCCGGTCCCCTACAATAACCTCTCTTCAATTTCAATATCTTGGAGTGGCTTTCTCTTTATGGGTAGTCTGCTCTACTTCGACGCAGTCACCGTGAAGCAGTGTAGCAGCCTCAGTGGTGTAACTCGCTCGCGAACCTCGCGTGTAACCAAAAATCTTTGTTCCAACAGACGCTTGAATAGGCATGCTTTACAATCTAGGCACCTGGCCCCTCTTTCAGACCCAAACGATGCAGAATTTCCGAAAGATTCAATCCCGTGATCGATCCCTAAAGGGTCCAGCAATAAAAATTTGCCGTGCGTAATTTAAAGTGCATGAGGTTGCCTCGCACACCATGATGCTTAGAAAAATTCCCCATCTAATCCTTATGGGATCATGTTGGGACCCCAAAAATAACACATCTCCCCGGCTTTTATTATCTCAGTGGTTTCTCCCTGCGGGTGTCCGTGATTTCGCTTGATGGAAAAAGTGCCTCAAATGGAGCAAAGGGAAAGTTGCAAAGTGGTGCAACTTTCATTTTTTCATTTTGCAACTTATGTGACCAAACAGACTATTCCAATGCATCCAAATAGCCATTTTCACGCTAGGCATGGTCCTCTTTCTCACCCAAAAACACGGAATTGATTTGAGCTACGTTCAACTAGATCGATCCCTTAAGGGTCTAAAGGGAAAAATGGCTGCAAACTTCAGCATGAGGTTACTCAGACACCATGATGCTTAGAAAATTCTCATCTAATCTGAAGGGATCATGTTGGGCCCCTCTATAATAACCTCTCTTGGTTTTCTCGTGGTCTCCAAGTTTCAGTTGATGAAAAAAGTATCAAATGGAAGCAGTGGAAAGTTGCAAAGTGGTGCAACTTTTGTTCTGCAACTCGTGTGACCAAACAGACTATTCCAATGCATCTAAATAGGCATTTTTATGCTAGGAATGGTCCTATTTCATACCTAAACATGTGGAATCACTCTGAGCTACGTTCAACTGGATCGATCCCTTAAGGGTCCAAAGGGAAAAATGGCTGAAAATTTTAGCATGGGGTTACTCAGACACCGTGATGCTTACAAACTTATCATTTGATCTAATGGGATCATGTTGGGCCCCTCTACAATAACCTCTCTCATTTTTTGTTATCTCAGAGTGGTTTTTCTGTGGTGTCCAAGTTTCAGTTGATGAAACAAGTGTCAAATGGAAGTAGTGGGAAGTTGCAAAGTGGTGCAACTTTTGTTCTGCAACTCGTGTGACCAAACAAACTATTCCAATGTGTTCCAATAGGCATGTTTACGCTAGGCATGGTCCTCTTTCACATCCAAGCATGTGGAATCACTTTGAGCTACGTTCAATTGAATTGATCCCTTAAGGGTCCAAAGGGTAAAATGGCTACAAACTTTAGCATGAGGTTACTCGGACACTGTGACGCTTAGAAAATTTTCATCTAATCCCATGGGATCACATTGGGCCCCTCTACAATAATCTCTCTTGGTTTTTGTTATCTCAGAGTGGTTTTCCTGTGGTGTCCAGATTTCAGTTGATGGAAAAAGTGTCAAATGGAAGCAGTGGAAAGTTGCAAAGTGGTGCAACTTTCATTCAACAACTCGTGTGACCAAACAGACTGTTCCAACGCATCCAAATAGGCATGTTCACACTAGGCATGGTCCTCTTTCTCACCCAAACATGCAGAATCGCTCTAAGCTACATTCAACTAGATTGATCCCTTAAGGGTTTGAGTGTAGTATGTTGAAATAGGCCATTCCACCTATTGTTTAGGCTATGTCTCGATGATATGGACCTGATGTAAGTAGGATAGGGAGTAGGAAAAAGAAAATAGCATTAGTAAGGGCATTGGAAGAGATTACTAACATTGCCCCTGTTGAAAATTCAAAATTGAGGCCCCTTAAAAGCAAGGCTAGAAGAGGGGAAAAGAAGAAATTTCTTGAAAATAAGTTACAATAGGGTGAGATTGTGGAGTTTGATGTGTTCAAAAGGTTTGCAAGGATAGGGGAGGTTAAAAGTATGTTATGGCATGGCATGCCCTAGTTGGGAAAATAGGGGTTTTGAATGAAAAAGAGAAGTTTGAGGGAGTAAACGTGGGTAAAGTCAAGGGGAAACATAATTTGGTGGTCAATTAAGTTTGTGTAGGAAAAATGAAGAGTGTTGGAATAGGTTTTGAGGTTCAGGTTCGGGGGTTCGATTCGTCAGTTTGGCCAAAATTTTATGGAGGGGGGTTCAGTTCATTTTGGGTTCGTTGGTACAAAAAATATGTAAAAACAAAATATATATCTATGCAACCTAGAAGCATGAATTAGGATTAGAATATCACATATCATCATATAAACAACAAAACCACCATAAACTTGAATGTCATTTAAAACAACAAAATTGGAAAAAAAGAAGTGTTTATAACCTGCAAAAAAATGTGAATAAAATCACATTGATTTTCGTGTGAAAAAAAACCATGAGACCATAGATTGTTGCTTACTATTATGCTTTGATAGATTTTTTGCAAGCATCCATAGCTTGTTCGAAAGTAATTTTTTTAGGCTTTTAGCCATAGCAACAAGGCAGTGAATTGTTTGATAAAATGCTTTGGTAGACATGTATGAAAAATGTGGTAGCATAGATAAGGCAGTGAACTATTTGAAAAAATGCCTCAAAGAAATTTGGTCTCATGATGATGGAATGGCATGATGAATGCCATGACAAGCAAATTGCTATGGATTGTCATGGCATTCCACCACCATTGAGACCAACATTTATTTGAGGCTTTTATTCAAACAGTTTGTTGCCTTGTCTATGCTATTGCTTATTATTATGCTTTGATATATTTTTTCCAAGCATCCATAGCTTGTTTGGAAGCACCTATTTTAGGCTTTTAGCCATAGCAGCAAGGAGGTGAACTATTTGATAAAATGCTTTGGTAAACATGTATGAAAAATGTGGTAGCATAATCAAGGCAGTGAATTGTTTGAAAAAATGCTTCAAAGAAATGTGGTCTTATGGTGATGGAATGCCATGACAATCCATAGCTTGTTTGAAAGCACCCGTTTTAGGCTTTTAGCCATAGCAGTAAGGAAATGAACTGTTTGATAAAATGCTTTGATAGACATGTATGAAAAATGTGTTAGCATAGACAAGGCAACAAACTCTTTGAAAAAATGCCTCAAAGAAATGAGGTCTCATGGTGATGGAATGCCATGACAATCAAAAGCATTTGATTGTCATGGAATTCCATCACCATGAGACCTTATTTCTTTGAGGCATTTTTTCAAGGAGTCTATACTACCTTGTCTATGATATTGCTTACTATTATGCTTTTGTAAGATTTTTCAAAGCATCCATAGCTTGTTTGAAAGCACTTGTTTTAGGCTTTCAGCCATAGCAACAAGGCAATGAACTATTTGAAAAAATGCTTTGGTATACATGTATCAAAAATGTGGTAGTATAGACAAGGAAATGAATTGTTTGAAAAAATGCCTCAAAGAAATGTGGTCTCATAGAATGCCATGACAAGCAAATCCAATTGGGAGCTGCTCCTAGTTATTAGTTATGCAATGTGAAGTAATTGCATAAATGCTTAGGTTGACTTTGTAAAAACTATATTGTAATTGAAATTTTGTCATCTATGAACATCTAGTTATTAGTTATGCAATGTGAAGCAATGCTTTGAGTTTGAAATATGTGCAATGCAATGTAATCAACGATATGAATATAAACTACAAAAATATATTTTTTACAATTTAGTAGTTAAACTCTTTATTTTATTTTCTCTCTATATCTCTATGGTATTGAAATGTCTTTAAATTTTTTTTTAAAAGTTTTTATCTCTCGTTCTACTTTTTTTTACCTTTTTTTAAAATCTGATTTTTTTTCGATTTTTTCTAGACCTTTTCCCGATTTTTTCAAAAAATCTTATACTTTTGGTTTGCCGATTTTTTCCCCAAAAGATTTTTGCTGCTATGGTATAAACACATATATTTTTGTAATATCAAGGATACTTTTGAAACTTCCATGCATTGCTAATCTAAAAGGAAAAGTCTTTTGCCTAACCTGTATGGAACCATGCTTTTGACATTGTCAAAAAGAGCAAATATGGACACCAATAAAAAAGATTTGTATTAACCAAATAGCCATGTACGCATACATCAATATATGTCGATATAAGTATAAAATATAGTTACAAAATATCCATATAGGCTTACGAGAATGCCATATAGGCATACAATGTCAAATATATCCAATACAAGATATGTACAAAATTTCCATGTCTAAGCATACAACAAAGGGCTCTGGAATCAAAATTCATTTCTCTCCATGCTCTAGAAATAAATTATTTCCCTTTGTTTGGCGATCCGATGGCAATAAGTCCATCACTTGTTTTTTTTGTGCTCGAGGAGTGCTCTTGCTACTCCTCCTACAGTTTAGCTCCTGGTGAAGTTTTAACTGTTACAATAAGAAGTAAAGACATTAATATATAGAAATTACATTATAAAAATGATATATTTAACAAAATAATCACTTATGACCATCTCATGATCACTCTCCACGATGGAAATATTTGCATGCCAATGCTCAAGCTTGCTCAAGCCCTGTATAAACCATCCAAATAGGAATTAAATTGTGAATCAATAATGGTTTTATTTTTCATTAGAACTAAAATCTATAACAACGAATGTAAATTGAAATTTAGTAATTTGCCTCATACCTCCTCTATCAGTGCCATCGAGTATTGTATAGTGGATGAAACACCGATATCCATTGCCCTTGTAACATTTGGAGGTGTTTCCACAACCAACATCTGAAAATAAAACAACAAATTATTCAATCAAAAAAAGTTACAATAGCAATCCACGTCATGACTTATAATGTATGAGATCTAATGAACAAAATTCTGAGTACAAGTATTAAACTATATATTTTTGGTAGGCCTTGGTAGTTTGATAGGAAGACCAAGCATGATGGGGAGAAGAACACATACTCCATTGTGAAGGATGGGAAGACTTACAACCTTTCACCTCTCCTAGAAGAAGACAAGGAAAAGCATGAAGGGCCTAGTGTTTTGATGGTGGGTGAGAAGGAGTTCATGAAGACCTTGAAGGAAGGAGGAGGAAGATGACTTTTCTTGATTATGAAGCCAAAAAGTGAAGTATATCTTCCCACAAAGAAGAAGGAAGATGCACCAAAGGAAGTCCAAGAATTGTTGGAAAGGTACAAGGACATAACGGTGAATGAATTACCTAGTTCCCTACCTCCCATTAGGGATATAAGCCACCATGTTGATATGATTCCAAGGGCTACATTGCCCAATAAGGTTGCATACAAGATGACACCTACTCAAAATGAGGAGATTGCAAGATAAGTGCAAGAGTTGATGGATAAAGGGCTAGTGAGGAAGGATGGGAATTGGAGGCCTTGCACTGATTCAAGAGCCATTAATAGGATCACAATCAGATATAGGTTCCCAATTCCAAGAATGGAAGACCTCATGGATTATCTATCAGAAGCATCTTACTTTTCCAAGATTGATCTAAAGAGCGGGTACCATCAGATAAGGATCAGAGAGGGGGATGAATGGAAGAAAAAATTTAAGACTAATGAAGGGCTCTATGAGTGGTTGGTGATTCCCTTTGAGTTATCAAATGCCCCTAGTACATTTATGTGCCTTATGAATGAGGTATTGAGAGGTATTTCATTGTAAAGTTTGTTGTAGTTTATTTAGATGAAATCCTTGTGTTTAGCAAGTATAAAGAAGAACATTTGAAGCACCTTCACATGGTACTAAGGAGGTTACAAGAGGAGAAGTTACTGATCAACATGGAAAATTGTGAATTCATGAAGGAAGAACTAGTCTACCTTGGTTGTGTCATCTCCAAGGGAAGTTTGAAGATGGATCCTTCAAAGGTGGATGTTATTCTTACTTGGCCAATACCAAAATCCATGGGAGATGTGAGAAGTTTCCATGGACTTGCAAGCTTTTATAGAAATTTCATCAATAACTTTAGCCAAATTTGTGCACCAATCTTGGACACCATCAAAGGAGGTAATAAAGGTAAGTTTTCTTAGACCAATGAGGCTAATAAAGGGTTTGAATATCTGAAAATGAGAGTAGCACAATAGCCTATACTTGTGCTCCCTAATTTTGATAAAGTTTTTACCATTGAGTGTGATGCGAGCAATCAAGCAATAGGGGTTGTTTTGAGCGAAGAAGGCAGACCGATTGCATTTTTTAGTGAGAGGCTGAATGAAGCAAAGAGGAAGTATTCTTCCTATGATTTGGAATTGTATGCTATGGCCCAAGCCCTCAAAAAGTGGAGGCACTACTTGTTACCTAAAGAATTTATTGTTTATACTAATAATCATGCCTTGAGTTTTTTGAATGAACAAAACAAACTCAGTCATAGGCACATGAAGTGGATAGAGTCTTTGCAAGCCTATAGTTTCACAATAAAGCATAAGAAGGGCCAAGAAAATAAGGTGGCAGATGCTCTCAGTAGAAGGGCACTTGTAGTGCAAGAGATCCAACTCCAAAGCATGGGGGTTGAAGCATTGAAGGATATATATCATGAAGATTCAGATTTCAAGGAGGTATACAATGTTTGTGAGCAACATTTGAATTCTTTGACTTTTTATTGTTGAATGGTTTTCTCTTCAAAGGAAGCCAATGGTGTGTGTGTAAATGCTCAATGAGGGACAATATCATAAAGGAGAAACACAGTTGGAGTCTTGGAGGTCACTTTGGCCTTAACAAGACCTTGGAACAAGTTAGGAGATTTTACTATTGGCCAAAGTTGCAAGTGGATGTGAGAAGGTACGTGGAAGGCTACACAATATGTCAAAGGGAAAAGGGAACTTCATCAAATGCAAGACTCTATCAGCCACTGCCCATTCCCAATAGGCCTTGGGAGTGCGTAAGTATGGAATTTGTCTTGGGGTTGCCTAGAACCCAAAGAGGTTTTGATAGTATCTTTATGGTAGTTGATAGATTTCGTAAGATGGGACATTTTCTTCCTTGAAAATGCACCAATGATGCACCTCATATAGTAGGTCTCTTCTTTAAGGAGGTTGTTAGGATACATAGATTGCCTTTAAGCATTGTTTCTGACAGGGATTCTAAATTCATTGGTCACTTTTGGAGGACCTTGTGGAAGAAACTCAAGGAAAAAATATGTCCTTTAGTTTAGCATACCATCCACAAATGGATGGAAAAACTAAAGTGGTGAATAGATCATCGGGAAACCTCTTAATATGCCTTACCAAGAAGCATGGACAAGCTTGTGATTTGATTTTACCTTGGGCTGAATTTGCATATAATGACTTCGTGAATAGGAGCATTGGTAGAAGCCCTTTTGAAGTAGTTTATGGCATGCACCCTAGAGGGGTCTATGAACTAAGATATCTACAAGGAGTTTTTAAGAGAAGTGCTCAAGGTGAGGACTTTGCTATTACAATTAGGGATATTCATCAACAAGTGAAGAAAACCCTTCAAAAGAATGTTGAGAAGTATAAGGAAAAGGAATATTTAAAGAAGAGGAATGTCCAATTCAAGGTTGGAGACTTGGTGATGGCACACTTGAAGAAGGAGATACTTCCAAAAGGAAAGTATACCAAACTCATGATGAAGAAGATAGGACCTTGCAAGGTGGTCCACAAGTTTGGCCAAAATGCTTATGAAATAGAGCTACCTCCTGGGGTGGCAATCTCTCCTATCTTCAACATTTCTGACTTGTATCCTTTCAAAACTTCTATGAATATAGGTGATGGAGTAGGTACAACAACAATGGAGGATGAAGATTGGGTGAAGGAACTACCCCCCAGCCAACCTATGACTCTTGAATGCATCCTAGACACCAAGGAGACAAAGAAGACTAGAAGGAAGATTTACAAGGAATACCTGGTCAAATGGAAAGGTCTACCTAAAGAGGATGCAACATGGATGTCAAAAAATGATATTAAATAGCATGGAACTATTGTAGAAGACCTGATCTCAAAGAGGACTTTAGATCTTTTTCTTGCTTGGGAGTATGGTGTAGGAGCACCCATGGGTCTCAGGGACCTAAAATAATTTGTCATGTTTTTTTTCTTGGTTTATGGATGGAATAAGGTCTTATGGACCATTTCAATGCTTTGTAGTAGGTATTCTATGTTTTTGGTTGAGTTTTTGGTCTTGGTGACCAACTTCTTTGTACAACAAGGTCTCCATCCTCCTTTGTAAGTCTAGTGCATCTTGGAAAAATAAGGAAAAATTATGCCTTGTTGTATCTAGACACTTGAGGGGAGTCACCTTACTTTTTTACAAGGTTTTAAATTCCTTTGACACATTTTGGAAGGCTCTTTGTGGTTGAGTTGGTAGAAGTTGCTCACATTGCCTTAACTAGGCAATTAGAAGTCAAAGCATGAGATTAGTTGTTTTCCAACATCTCTCTTTTCAAAAGATAGTTGCAAGAAGTTGGAGGGAGTTTTTAAGACTTCAAAAATTCCTCTCTTGGTCAAGGCAAGGTTGATGTTGATGTTTTGAAGAAGTTTCAATAAGAAGTTTGTTATTTTTCTTGTGTTTTTCTAAAGAATTTGTTGATCCTATACTTGGTACAGGCTGCATGTTCACTTTCATTCTCCAATACCATAATGGTTGGATAGGTAACTTAATAATATTTCCTTTGGCATTGGAGTGGTGAGATTTCATTGAGTATCAAGGGAGATATTCCAATTTCTCTATCGGGTGGTCTGAAAACCCTTAAAATCAAGGTTTTGGGTGAAAAATGTATATTTCTTCCATTCCCACATTGTAAAATTGCTAAATCTCAGTGGGATGGAAAATATAAGGATGTAATATCATGTAATAAATTTTTTGGAGAATAGAAGGCTCATTCTTAGAAGTTGTGCATGAATTTTGGGTTGACATCTCTATCTGGCAAGCATAATTAACAAGCAAAAAATTGATTTTTTGATTATTTTGAAGAATTTGTTTAAGAGGCACTTAGGAATGGTGGAAATAGGTGTGGATAACCTTTAGGATTCTAAATTTTGGCTCTGGGGTGAAGGGGAGAGCCTATATAGTCAAGACCTAGGTGTAGGTCTGTGAATTAGGCCTTTTGGAGCAGCGGTAGAAAGGGCCATTGTGAGTGATGTTTTGACAATCAAGAGGAAGGGTTTTGGAACCTTGTAGGGGTCCATCTTAGGGGACTGAATCCATAGGTTTGGTGTCTTAATAGTAGTCCTTGTGTTTTTTATTCTGACTATCCTACCGGGCAAGGGTTGCAAGCCTTAAGAGAGAGTGAGGTCTAAGTCACCATAGTGATGGGTGTTTGTTGTAACCTAAATGCTAGAGGGTTTTTAAACCTTGTTTTGACTTAATGAGAGATGGTCCAAATTTTTTCAAGATTTGTGAGTGGTCTGAGTTATGAACCCTAGGTGTGTGGGGTTGATCTCTTAAAGAATAGTGGAGTTTAGGACTCCTCATAAGAGTATTTGAGAGAAGCATTCAGTGGAGTGACTTTTCCATTTGTAATTGTGAGTTTTCCTTCTCTGCCACTTTGCATCATTTCTAAAGCTTATGTAGGCTATTTCCATGGTGTTTTTGGTGGTGGCAGGAGTATTTAAGGTTTGTAAGTACCTTATGCAATAAACACTCCTTTGTAGGGCTTGATTTGTGCATAGAATAAGCTTAGTCAATAAACATGATGTGAGTAATGTCTTGGAAGTCAGATGAAATGATTGAGGTGTAAATGGTTGATTGTAGTATCTTGGTCTTGAGGAACTAGTTGGTAAAAGTGAAAATTTGGTGAGTTTTTTAAGGAATTGAAAGATTCAGAGCTCTTTATCAAGTTTTTGCTTTGAATTCAGATAAATTGATGATGACAAAGGTGTGTTAGGATCTGATGGATATAGGTGGTAACATGAAAGATTTGTTTTTGGTTATTTTTCCTAGGTAAAGAAAATTGAGTGGAAGGGTGCCTTGGTGAATGATGAAAGAGTGGATTTTTTAGTGACTCTAATTGGGTTTCTTGTGCACAGATCAATCATTTTTTCTCATAAATAAGATGTTTGAAGCTTGAGGATGATAAGAAGTATTCAAATGAGTTGGCTTGTTGTTGCCTTGTGGTTTGCAAATGAAAGAATGTGATTTTTGATGAAAAGAGAAAGAAGTTTTAGTTGCTTATTCAATTTGATCTTATCTTGATTCAATTGGGTCAGATGTTGGTGCAAGAGCACCTAGGTCATCAAATACTTTTCAATTTTGCAAAAGGGATGAGTGTTCAAATTTGTATTGATTCAATCACAAAAGGTCATGGAAAAATGATGTAAAGAATGTTCAAGGTAATATGAGGTCTTATTTGAATGTATTTAAGCTTATGGGTAAGTTCTAGGTGGTTAAAGTGGGAAAACAATGCAATAATGTAATATTGTTAAAAGTTGTTAAATTGACAAAAACAAGGAAATCAAGCATATTAAGGGTTAAAAGGGGTAGTTTCAATTGATGGAAAGACAGTTATGGAAAAGGAAATATCTTTAAAAGGCATGTAAAGGCGAGAAAAAGAAAAATTTTGTGTTCTTGTAACTAGATTTTGAAATAAAAATTCCTTGTTTACGAGTTTGCAACATTACTTCATTGTTTTGTTTTCTTGTGTTGGTAATTTAGGAACACCCAAAGTTAAATCATAGTGTGAATACATGTAAAGAGGAGTTATTTTCCTATTTCAAGAGTTGGACTTGGTTAGCTTTAGGAAACAAAAGAATAAGAGGCAGTTTTCAGTGCTCGACAAAGTCCTTTTAGAAGCAAGTTTGATAGTCTAGTAGGGTTTTTCTTCACTACTCCACCAATCTAGGTCAAGTAAATTGGTGTAGTAGGTTAATATTAGGATTTTTTTCATGTTTTGATGATTGTAAGTGCAGGGAAAAGAAAGAATACCATGGTGGAGTTGTTGCTACACTGGAAAATAGAGGATTTTCCTACACAAAGTGATGTTACAGTCATGGGTCATGAATAAATAAAGCTTGCAGAGGCTTGGAAATAATGTAGAAGGTCTTAGAAGACATAAAAAATCATGTTCTAGGTGGTGGCTAGAGAAATAGAGGTTTGCAAAAGTATTTTTCACAAAACCCTCCTTGATTTGTGCTTTAACACCCTATACACAAGGGTTTATTGCATTAGAACATTTTCATGGTTTTAAATCCCTATAAATGGTGAAATATTGAGTTATAAGACATGATTGAATACTTTTTTGAGGTTTTGAGTGATTTGGAATGGTTTTGAAGGGATCTCCTTCGTAAAATAGGCCTAATCTACTAGCCTTTCTTTAGAGGATAGTCTGAAATCTGATGATTTTCTTTATGTCAAACGTTTAACAACTTTGATATGTTGTGATGTGTTGGAAAGTGCTTCTAAATGTGCATTTAGTTTTCTAATAAGCTTTGAGATAGGAATATAACTACCCGATTGAATGGTCGACAGACCTACTAGAGGAATATGATATTGTCTGATCAAAACAAAGATGTTTGTTTAAACATTGGAAAGGATGATATTGAGTGCTTGGTTACTATCAAAATAATGATATGATTGATGTTACTAAATTTGGTTAAGGTGTATAAGATAGGTTTGGTGACTTTGATGGTCATATGGGTGAGTATTATGAAGCCTTTTGAGCAAATTAGTGATTAACTACAAGATGATAATCAAGATTCTGCTGTAGTAGGAGTTTGCAACCTATAAATAGAATACTGCAGTCAAAATATGGTGAGTACAGTGCTTGATTTTGAATGATGTGTAATGCAATGTAACCAACAATATGAATATAAACTACACAAATCTATTAAGTAGAATTCATTAGTTAAGTTCTCTTTATTCTATTACCTTTGTGTATGTTTGAGTGAATCCACTGGCACTAGGAGGTGTTTTCTTGAAACCTCCAATATTAGCCTATTCAACATCCAAAATCACATGTATTAAAATACCATTCATAAAACAATGCTATTAACATGTAATAAATTTATAATTGTTTACTAGTTACATACCCCACTGATAGGTGTACTACATAAATAAGTAGGTGGAAGACCGGTGTATCCAGTCTCAACACTGTGACCCTGCAATTTTATTAAAATAATAAAACTAAATTAGTTAATCTTGCATTTCAGAATCAAAATTTAATAAATTAAATTCAATGAACATGTTGACTTTTACCTGACTATCAATACCATATGCACGATCTAAAATTTCAGCCTTTCTCTCCATCCCCATAGCAGCATACAAATCTTGTGTAGTAGCATATGGATCCTGCGTAGTAGCTTCCTGAGTACCGATGGGGTCATATGAACAAGTCACCTCGCAAGATTGAAACACATGGGTTCGAAGGCCACCACTCGAAGACTCCCCTGGATGGCATTGTACAATAGGGCTAGTATGATGGATGACACTTCTATCAAAGTGTTGATCACCTACAATGTCTCTACGTCAGCACTCTCCTTCGCAATGACATGGATAACAATGTGCTCATGAGGCGACCTAGCAAGAGGTCGTCTCCCTTGACATGTAGGATCCGGCTGTGCACCGGTCCTATCCTGAGCCGACCCCCCACCTCTCCCCTGGAACTCCCTCATATCAAAATAATTTGGGATTTGGTTCAATACAAACTCACTGTATAGTTTCCTAAGAAAATTTTGGGGGATTTCACAATTGTTGCATGGTGGGTAATCAAAGACCAAGTACCACCTATCATAAAAACGGTTCCTAATCTCTTAGTGGTGGCACCAATGAATAGGAAACCTCTTCGCATTGAGGCTAAGATTTTGATTTGTTCTAGGGTTAGTGAATAAAGAGAACAAATCACCTTTAGTAATTTTTAAATCTTTTACTTGTTTATAAGATAGTTTATCTGCATAATATGCCCTAGCTGCCTGCCTCCTATCTTGCCATCCCGTTATTTGTTGGGTTATTGAATCTACAATTTTTGACATCTCTTTCATTGAATTTTCTAGTGGAATTCTTTCTGCGGTTGAAGCATTTGGATCACTCAACCTACTAATGAGATCCTCAATTTGTTTTTTGTTCTCAATTTCACTCAAATTTTGTTGAGTGTCAGGAGGGTGTTGAGTGATTGGTGGGGGAGGTTGATTTTGTTGAGGATTTTGAGGATTTGCAAGATTATTTGCATCTCCTACAAATTAAAAAAAAAACAATCAAATCAAACCTAAAATAAACAAAATCAACTTGAAACTAAGAAATTCAAAACAAATAGCAAACAATACTTACCTCCTGCACCTCTCCATCATCATGGCACCATCTTTGCAAAGGAAAAGCAACTATTGTTGATGAATTTTGTAGAATTCCTCCTCCTAGAACGCGAGTGTGAAAATGAGGGTTTTTGGCCGTGGGCAGAGCACCCACCCACTCCAAGTTCCAAATAATGATGCAATTCCACTCTCATTTTCTTATGTCGATCCAATGAAAGTTGCATCTACATCAACCTCTCAACAAACACTTCCTAAAATCAAGGTACAGATAGAATACAATGGTTGTGGTTATTGCAACCTCGAGGAATCCTTCTATGTGGGCATGCTATCACTTTCTCCTAAGACCTATAGTAAACCCAATCATATTTAGAAACTGTCTAAAATAATCAAGGTAAAAAAAAAACCTTTGAAAGATGGGGACAACTAAATGTCGAGGTCATAGATGAAGTTGATTTCTCAAAATGGGTATATCAAGAGGAACAAGAAGAAGGTCCTCTTCTTGTGGATCCAAATAGCAAAGGTTATCAATTGATCAAAAATATGGGCTATACAAGCATCAATGGACTTGGATTGAAACAAAAAGGTATTTGTGAACCTATCATCTTAGAAAAGCAATCAAAGAATAAAGGTATTAGGTACAACTCGAACAAAAATGCGATCCCTCTCATTGACAAAATTTTTATTGAGGAAGTTGAAGCTTCTCCTTGGTTAAATCCATTTGATGATGAGGATATCAAAGACTTACCCATGTGATTAACAAAATTATTTGAAAATTCCTCTATATACACCATCACTACCACATCATTTACATCCCCTATCCAAAACAATGGGTTCTCAAACTCATCTACCCCTAGCTCATAGATTAGGACCAACAACAAGCACTAGTTCTTGATTTATTCAAAAATGACGAGGCTATCATAGAACTCATGGGGCTCTAAGAAGGCATGCCTTTTGTCGATCACAAAGTAGGGTTTGTTATTGAACTTGATATGCAAGCATACTATGGGGACATGGGTTTCATAAGACCTATTGACTATCCAGAGTGGGTTTCAAATCTCGTACCAATATCAAAACCCACTGGGGGCATCTGGATATGCACAAACTTTAGAGAATTGAATAAAGCATGTACTAAAGATGGTTTTCCATTGCCAAACATTGAAATCATTGTGGATAGATTAAAATTGGACATGAGATGTTGTCTCTCATGGAAATATTTTCAAGATATAACCAAATAATGATAACATAAGAGGATCAATGTAAAACCGCATTCACATTTCCATGGGGTACCTATTGCTGGAACGTTATGCCCTTTGGTCTCAAAAATGATGGACCAACATATCAGAGAGTGGTGACTGTAATATTCCATGACATGTTTCATAAGATTATGAAAGATTATGTAGATGACATATTATCAAAATCTATCACAAGAAAAGGTCATCTTGAAGTAAATATAACTCAAATTATTGAATAACTAAAGAAGTATTAGTTGAGACTAAATAAAAAGAAATGTGTCTTTAGAGTCACTTTAGGTAATATTTTGGGATACATAGTATCATGAAGGGGAATCGAAGTGGACCCTACCAAATTCAAAGTCATCATTGAGATGCAACTACCTAAAAACTAAAGAAACTCCATAGTATACAGGGGAAGCTACAATCTATCAAGAGATTCATTGCATAGTTGGTAGAAATTTTTCATCCATTCACACACCTTCACAAGGGTGTAGCATTTAAATGGGATCATAATTTCCAATAGGCCTTCCAGTAGTTGAAGGATTACCTTCCATCACCACCAGTATTGATGCTACATGTTGTGGATAAACCATTGATATTATAAATTTCAACTATATTAGCAACATTAGGAGCTCTCTTAGCACAACATGATGAATCAAGAAAATAAATAGTTATCTATTATATCAATGGGGCCAAGTTACTCAGATACAAGCTTAACTACACCCTAATTGAAAGAGCTTGTATAGTATTAGTTTTTACTTCACAAAAGCTACGAAACT
This sequence comes from Sequoia sempervirens, assembly GCA_007258455.2. Classification (NCBI taxonomy): domain Eukaryota; kingdom Viridiplantae; phylum Streptophyta; class Pinopsida; order Cupressales; family Cupressaceae; genus Sequoia; species Sequoia sempervirens. The sequence continues at coordinate 99,401,061 of VDFB02256132.1, read as the reverse complement.
ACATGCTTATCCATCAGATTAAACTTATCTCTAAGGTTGATCCATTGAAATACTTATTATCAAAGGCAACTCTCACAGGATGTATGGCTAAATGGGTAATGATCCTAAGTGAGTTTGACATTAAGTATGTGGACTGAAAGGTTATCAAAGGACAAGTCATCGCATATCAATTAGTAGAAGCTCCCATATATGTTAAGAATCCTCAGGTATCTAAATTTATAGATGAATGAATATTCACCATAACATCAAAAAACCTATGGAATCTATACTTTTATTGTTCCCATACTCATCACGAATTAGGAGAAGGTATTTTATTCATCACCCCTCAAGGTGATTGCATTTTGAAGTCCTATAGGCTAGATTTTCCATGCACTAACAACATAGAAGAGTACAAGGCCCTCATCACAAGGTTAATAATTGCTATTCAATGGAAGATCCAAGAACTCTAGGTCTATGGTGATTCCCAACTAGTGGTAAGACAAGTCGATGATGACTACCAAACTATAGATGATAAGTTGATGCCATATAAAAGAATGGTAGATAGATTTAAATAATACTTCATAGTCATCACCTTTGAGTAGATTCCAAGAGCTAACAAAAAAGTAGCAAATGCCATGGGAACTATTGGATCTTTACTAGGCATGCCACATAATAGCTTGAAATACAATTTTTCTGTGGATCAGCTTCTCATACTGACTTTTGACATCCCTAAATTAGAATTTGTACATGAGAAATATTTGGTCTCGATTCCCCTTGGTACCACAATATTTACTTATACCTTTGAGTTAAGCCACAATAGTGGTTTAAAAAAATTTTGAGGAAGGAAATTTGATTTTTTTTTGTTTTCACAATGACAAGGGGTTTGGTCGAACTCTGTGGTTTGACAGAACCAGTTTAATTGTTTGACCAAAACTACTGGTTCGATCGAACAATAGGTTCGACCAAACCTATAAACATATGAATAAAAAAATAATATTTAATAGGGTTCACTCAAATGGATGTTAGAGTGAACCCATTGAAATAGGGCATAAAAAATAAAAACAAACTGTCACTGCCATTCTACGTATTCTCTATTGGAGCTTTGTATGCGGTGAAAGTGAACCCGAAGGCAAATGTAGCGAATGGATGTGGGAAAAAAATGCATCAACCTGACCTCCATAGACACAATTCATCAACCCGACCTCCATAGCTCACTCACAGGTTGGTTAAATTCAAATTTTGTAGATTTCAAAATGCATTTGTTTGAGAAATTTTGAAACCCTAAATGCGAAATATTTCAAATTTGTAGATTTCAAACTGCATTTCTTTGTTTCAAATTGCATTTGCTTGAAAATTTCTAAAGCATTTTCAACAAACACTATTTCTATTATGCTTTGGTGAATGTTCATACCCTATTCCAAAGCTCCAAATTTGACATAGGCAGAGTGTTGAAAAAATGGCATTGCATTGCTTGAAAGATTTTAGAAACTCATTTCAAAACTCTCTCAAAAAATTAACATGCCTTTTCTATGCTTCCACGTTTTGCATACATTTCTACTAGGGCACCTCCAATTGCATTTTCTTTAATGTTTCTAAAGCCTTACTTGAACATAAAATAGATTTATTTGAGGCATTATATCAAATAGTTCATGCTAATTTTTTTGGTTATATTTGTTATTAAAATTATTGTTGATAACCATATATCTTTATAATTTTGTATCGGATGGATTATTTTGTTCAACCCACAATAATGAATTATTGGTAAATAAAAATGTGAACCATAGTAGTGACTATTTCCCTCATTGAGGTTGATAAGTTATGCTAATGATTGTGGTATGAAAGTATAAATAAGAATATGATCCCTAATTGGTAAGATTTATTAATGCACAACCTCTCTAATGAGTATAATTTTTTGAGGGAATTGAAACAATTAATCTAGAACCATTGATTAGAACTAAACAAATTATATTACACTCTAACAAAACTTCAATTGGAACTTAGGTAATCTAGACTATTTATAAAAATGGGGAATTATAGTTATTCCCCTACAAGTTTTTATGTTGGTAAACTATGAAATTATAAATTGGTAAAAGGTATAAAGTGGTAATCAATTAGAATTAAAATGCAAACATTGGTGAAGGTTTATCTAATTATCTTTTATATATAGGACCTTTAGAAAAATGGGCCTCATTCATGGTGGATATGACACCAACAAAGAAAGCTAGGGAGCATGGCGATAATGATACATGAAAATGTCATACCTAGAGCTATGAAGTAGAATTAATATATTTTATATCTTAAAATCTTAATATAATTAGGTGCTTCTTACTATTTTGTATCACCTTAGATAGTTTAGAAATTCAACTTAAAACCTAAATCCTTGTTAAAAGAGGTAGTGTTGAGTTGTGTACATGTCCCAACTTAGATAGTTTATAAATGATATCATTCTAAAATTATAACTTAGGGTGCATACAATGGAAACTTGGATAAAATTCTTCATATTTTTCCTTTGATTCTTATGACATTACTCCAAAAATGGTTGGTTCTAAATGTATGAATCGAAGAATAAATTTAGAGGAAAGAAACTAGATTGTTTGAATGAAATGTATAATAAAATAGTTCTATTAGGATTAGAAGGAATGAAAGTATTATTAAATGTTCTATTTTACAACTCAAAAGAGAATAAAGAAAAGGGTGTGCCTTGTTTGTTGTTAATTTAAATTATTTAGTAAAAGTGAATGAGAACCATTCACATGAAAATAAACCTTCGTTACAAAAGTCTTAGGATGTCTTTCCTAGAATGAACTCCTCATGTTTCCTCCTAAATGGGTGTTTTATTTTTTAATAGAGTTCATGCATGAATTAGCCCCTATATCTAGAGATCCCTATCAAACAAATACTTCATATTTGCATGAATTAAAGGATTTACTAAATGACATTTTAAAGAAAGGATTTGTATGTTCTAGTGTCTTGTCATGGGATGCTCCAACTATTTTTATGAAAAAGAAAGATTTAAGAAACTTTTCCAATTTTTCTTGATTATGTACATGTTCATTAAATAAACAATTAACATTAATATCCACCACCTAAAATAGATGACTTATTTTACTGATTGAGAGGGGTGGCCATATTTAAAAAAAAAGGTCTAATATTCAATTACAATTAGTAAAGAATAAAGGAGGAATACATTCATAAAACTACATTTAGAATTAGGTATAGGACATCAAAATTATATGTTTGAGGCAATGCATATAAGACACCCATATACAAAATAGTACAAAAGAAAGAGAAAAAATGTAAAGAATGCACTTGTAACCTATACTTGCTTGAGCATTGAAATTTTGAAATTAAACATAAAGAATAATAGGATTTATAAATTAAATACATGTGAGGCTATTATATAATATCAAAAAAGACTATTTTAAAGTTTAAATTTATATTTTAATTTTAGGGTAAATACTTTTGGTTGAATTTATGAATTAGAAATAGAAATTTTGAAAGGGCCCCACCCTTTTAAAAAGACCAATAAAGAGACAAAAAATGATCAATCATATTGGCATGGAACAACAACAAGAAAAATATAGTTGTAAGTTAGAAAAATAACATCCAATTATAAATAATCCACCAATAGTGGCAATGTATCTAATAAAGAGGGTCGTTTTCCCAAAAACATTAGTAGATCTATCATTGAACACAACTTGAATCAAAAATTCTTCAAGGAACTATATCTTATTGTCAACCTTATCCTTTTCCATGAATGAACCTAGTTCCTTTGTAATGGATTTTCCATCTTTAGTTTCCAAACTCGAGACCAAATGGTTCCTATAATCTTCTAAACTTGAACCTTCTTCATATTTTTAAATTAGTAGAAAGAATACCAAGAGGTGAATGTTGCAATTCAAGAGAATGGTAGAGGCAATGAACTCCAACTAGTCCATCTGTAACGTGATTCTTGTCTCTACCAATCTCCTCTAAATTTCTCTTGACAAGACCTTCTAAATTACTCATGTCTACAAGAGCACCAACCACCCCTCTATTATGCTCAAAGGGAGCCTCAACCAAATCCTAAGGTAAACAAGGCTCCATCTCATCCTTATGCATTTTGTTCAACCTTTCCTTCCTCTAAAATTCCTACACCTATAAAATACATAGCTATGATCTACACATGACAACATGGTGAAAACACAAGAAAATACTATAGCATGACATGTTGAACCCAAATAACCAAATTCAAAAATAATTTAATCTATAAGTATAAATAGTTTGATGGTAGAAACTTTATACATATAAAAATATGATAAATGTGTGATTATTTTTCTTTCCAATCTATAAATTTTTGTTGTGCTTGGCTATATAATTGAGATGATTCACTCATAATGTAACATGATACAAATTTAGTATGTATGAAAGAACTATTTTCAAGACATCAAGCTACCATTCTACATAACTCTCATGGAAATAAGAATATTATTTTATTTTAACTAATGAAATTGTGTGTACTCTATCTTGAAAATTACTAATTAATTTTGAATTATATACTTATAATTTAAAATAAGAGCATCCTTTGTAACATGGAATAGATAGGTTAATTAATGAAATAAAATATGTTTTTATATTAAGAAAAATTTACAAATATATGTAACTCATACATTGAGAAATTGACTAAGACAACTTTGTATGAGAATTAAGACATGCTCAAATAATAATTTATATACCTTCTTTCAATAATTAACATTAGAAATTAATACTTGGCTCATATTGTATAGTCACATTAGAAACCAACAATGGAAGATTGAGAGTCTCAACTAAGAATTCCACCTTATAGACAACATTCATACTAGAAGCCAACAACTAAAGACCAAATTTCATAAATAAAGTTCATGTGTTATATATAATTCCTTTGAGGGGTCCACAAGTACCATGAGCCTTTTGAAATCCTTCTCCATCTAAATGCATCCATTCCAGGACCATTGGGAGGTGGGTATCCCAAGTTCCTTAATTTCTTGTAGGAATTTAATCAAGAGTAGGACATTGTGACTTTGCCATGTAAATTTAAATCTAAATGCGCATCCAAAAAATACAAATTCAATAACTAAATTTAATTCAAAAAGTGGCCCACCATCTATGGCCTTTTATAAACTTCTCAAAGATGTCATTCCCATAAATGATAAATTAAAAGTTAAGTTATGACTTCACCAAAATGACATGAAATTATCTTTCTAATCTATGTCATATTTGCATAAATCCCTCAAAGAAATTTTTAACTAATTTTAAACACTCAAACAAATACATATATATGAATATATACTTCATTTATAAATTCTTGGAATATATCTTGATCCATCACAATTAAATTCTTAGACATCATGCATAATATTTTTGATGTATTCACAAAGCCACCTAGGGTCTCATAAAACTTGAGTAGGTGAATACCAATATGCATATCTAATGGTGGGGTAAATGGAGGGGGATTAGGAGTAAGTTCATATATATCTATTACTTATTTTGCAATCCAATATATTGGTTGGAGAGGTTGCATTTGAATAGGAGTGAAGATAAGGTCTATTAAAATATGACTCACCATCTTCTCTATTCTTAGGATTTTGGAGTTTATCAAAATATCCTTTGTCAATCTCAACCAATCTTTGCTTCAACTTTCAAATCATCCATGCAATCCTCCCTAAAATATTCAATATGTGAAACATAATTATGAGGAAGATACAAATAATCCTTGAATAGCTTTTTGTATCAAAGGATAATATGGTTCTATAATTTTAAAGTATTTCCAATTTTGAAATCTAAATACAATCAATAATCTATTTAATCAAGCAATAATCGTAATTTTAAGGCAAACATAAATTACTTGAATCTTTTTAAGGTCTAGATCATTAGATTCTACTTACTCTAACTTAAATTTAAAAAACAACATTAAAATCCACAAAACAAATTTCAAAGACATAATAAATTATTACAATATTATTTAAAAATCTAATTGTAATGAACATGTTATAGTAATAAATATTCAAATTTTAAATCTATGAAAATATATAACCAAATGATCCTTAGTTTTCATATATCATTTATGATGAGAATGTTGAATATTATAATTTTTTAGGCCAATCTTTAGGCACTAATTCACCATTGTTAAAATGATCCTTAGTTTATTCATTGTTTTTTTCATGATTATAATTTTTTTCAATTTCTATTAAACCAAACTCAAAATAATGGTACAGATTAAGATTCTTGTCTTTATTCTACATTTGGGTTATGTTTGATTCTAGATTTATTATCATAATTATAAGTTGTATAAATTGTTAAATTATATATTTTTGAACATATATTAAATGTATGGTTGGATTAGTGAGATATTTATAACAAGTACATGCAATATGAAGTCAAACTTTATTAGATTTGATTCTTAATAAATTAGTTTTAACAATTCAATTTATAGCTTTATGCAATCTATAAGTTTGAATAGTTTGATCGTATCTAAACTTTATACATATAAAAATATGATAAATGTGTGATTATTTTGCTTTCCAATCTATAATTTTTTGATGTTGTTGGCTATATAATTGAGATGATTCACTCATAATGTAATGATAAAATTCAACCTCATATGGAGGATTTTATATTATCTTCCATTAAATTCATCCTCTTTATGAGATTCTTATGGAATATTGATATTCTAGTGGGAATTCTTAATTTTAGACACATCTTCCATTAAATTTTAGAACTATTTTACATTATGTTTTAAATTTAAATTTTAGAACTGTTTTAGATTATGTTTTGTGTGCAATCTGGTAATTTGAATGTTTTGAAAATATTAAAAACTATGATAGATGTTGAATGTTTTTTTGTTAATGGTATGAAAATATTATTGATGAGTAGATGAATTATTACAACTGTTTTAGATTTGTATTCCCTTTATCTATATATATTATTTACCAAGGTCTCATTGCTCTTTAAGGTGTATTGTATATATATATATATATATATATATATAACATGGAAAATGCAGATCATGTTCCACCTAAGCCAGATTATTTGTTTGTAAATACCTTTAATGAGATTAAATAATTGAGAGACTCATTAGCACAAGGTGCAAACCCAGGGATATATTTTGAACCATGTATGTCAATATTACATAGTTTAGAAAAACTAAAAGATGAAGATAGGACTAGTGCATATTCCCCAGATAGAGTAGTTGCTATTCTTTCCCGCATGCGGGAAGAAGTACATGGTGATGTTCCCCTTAAACAAATACAAGATAGTGTGACCAAAGAAATGATAAAAATCAATTGTTTTCCTTTTTATCAAAATGTGTGTAAGGTTAGGGGATGCCAAGCCACTAGATGTGTCGATCGTGCTATAGCTGAATTGATCTACCCATGATTTCTCACAGCACATGTTCAATACCCAAACAATGACTAGATTCCATTATATTTTTTTAGCAGTTGTATGTTGAGGTCCATTTGGGCCTCAAAGTTAACTACCTAGACATTCCACCATATGCTGGTCAAGGGCATGGTAGGATTGCCGATAGGCCCACCTATCGTTGAGCAGATAGACTAGCCCTAGTGTTTAGGGAATTGGTTGGTGAGAGGTGTCCTGCTCTCACCCCAACTCTAGCCCCCATAGCAGATGAGGTTGTCGTTGCTTCCCAAAAGGAAGCAATTGACATTGTAGGTGACATTGTGGCTGCCACCACTAGGATATTTGATGATCATGTAGGTCAGTATTTGATGTCCAAACATTCTCGATCCATGCCATTTTCAGCATAGTGGACCGCCATGGATCCTTTTACAGCAGTCGGCATCCCTACTCCTACACAACTTGATTCTCTTACAAGAGATATGGCATGCAAGACTCTGCATTGTTTTGCTAAGGACCTGTTGGAGGCATATGCCCACATTGCATCAGACAATGGGATCGGTATAGAGCATGTCAAAGATTGTTTGGAACATGGATTTTGTTCAGCTCTAGGATCCCATCACTCTTAGCCGAGCACTAGTGCGCATCAGGATCTACCTACAGTTCATTCGGCAGTTGCACAGACTATAAGTTTTATTGATATGTTGATTGGTTCTGGTTCATCATCATCGATGCCATCTCACCTTCATAGTCCTCTACATTCATCATTTTTGGCACGACATGGGATAGATCGGATGGATGTAGATGTTGAATCGTCACTTGATCATTTGGTGGATATGGTGGAGGCGACTGGTTCAGAGGACTTAGGTCATCTGATATCAAATGATGTGCATGTATGTGTGCATGTGCATGTTTCAATTCTTTTTTAATTATTTTGAAATTTTTGTTTCAACTAGATATTCATGTAAGTTGATATATATGTATATATAATGTTAAAGGTGGACATACCTCATGTCACTCCTAGCCTTGGTCCAGATCGTGTGCATAATCTACGTGACTCAGATGTGGATGAATCTGCTACTAGTGGACATGTGAGTTTTAAATTTTTATATATACACTTGTATATATCTACATGCAATATTTATGTATGCATAGATCTAGATAGATATTTAAAAATACAAGTTCATTTAAAAATAACTTTCATAAAATTTATTTAATATAAATTCTATGAATTTAACACATTCTTTACACAATTTTATTTGCAAGGCTTAGCACATCTATCAGAGTAGGACCATTCTCATTCAGATGGTCGTTCGACTAGGAGTCGGCATTCATATTAGACCCTACACACTAGATTTATGATCTTTACTACATGTATTTGCTTATATGATCTTTAGTATTCGAGATTTGATGATCTCTTACATTTGCTTATATGATATATACATACATTTGCTTATTTTTTGATCTTTAGTATTTGACATTTGATGATATCTAATTTACATTAATTTTCTTTTATGATATGTACATACATTTTCTTATATGATATATACATACATTTTCCTCTTTAGTTATAACATGTGTTATGTTTATACACTGAATCTCTTTACATGTATGTACATGTGTTTGCTTATGGCTACATGTTTACACATGATATATGTATGCATTTGCTTTAAATATTCAATATACATACATGTTTGTTTATTTGATGATCTCTTACAACTTACATTTCCTTATATTCAATATACATTTGATCTCTAGTAGAATTTTAGCAAATCAATGCCACTTTATAATTAAGTTCATTCATGTTGATCATAATAAATATTTTTTTTAAAATGACTTAAGCAACATGAACCATTGAGTTGAGAACAAAATATAATCTTTTTGACAATTAACTTAAAATTTAATTCAAATATAATTAAGAAAATTCAATTCAAATTATACCTCTATTATACATTTTTGACAAGTAACTTGAAATTCAATTCAAATATAATTAAGTAAATTCAATTCAAATTATACCTCTATTATACATTTTTGATAAGTAACTTGAAATTCAATTCAAATATAATTAAGAAAATTCAATTCAAATTATACCTCTATTATAAATTTTTGACAAGTAACTTGAAATTCAATTCAAATATAATTAAGTAAATTCAAGTCAAATTATACCTCTATTATACATTTTTGACAAGTAACTTGAAATTCAATTCAAATATAATTAAGAAAATTCAATTCAAATTATACCTCTATTATACATTTTTGACACTTTAACAAAATTCTAAAATTACTAGATATGTTGTGCATACCTATGCATTAAATAAAAACAAACTCCACAATGAAATAACTTGTTTGTTTTTCTACTTGATTAATTTAAACTAGGATCTAGTTATTTCATGTATACTAGAATAATTTTTTTCCCATCCCATATGCATATAAATAGAAGCTTATTTTTCATTATTCTAGATATCAAATTGCAAGATTAATTCTCATTTATATCACTTGGAGTGTAGATTTTGGAGAAGAGGTTTTTGCACATTTATCAAGGAGGCAAATATTGGAGAGACAACTTTTCATTTTTATCAATCAAGGCAAAATTTGGAGGAGAATTTAACTAAGTTGGTAGAGGACTTGTTTTGAACAAAGAAAAATAAAAAATGTGTCTCAATGAAAATTGTCAAAAGAAGAAGAACAAAAGAGGCGTGAACAAAACTTGGAAAATTATCATAGAAAGAAACAAGGTACATGCTTGTTTCTTCTCTCTCTCTCTCTCAAGTGTGTGTTTAGGACTTTTATTAACACCTCAATTTGTTTTGATTATAAATATATTTCCAATAGTCATCTTGCATAGACATTCCCTAAATTGTTTATCATATACTTCTAATTATTTTTGTTCCATAGAATTCTTAAGTCCAAGAATCTTTGATTTTATTTGTTTCAACTCCAGTTAGATAACTCATAGTCTCTCACTTTATTTGCTTGCATGTAAATTGAAACAACAAGCAGGAATTTCTCAAGTTGGAGTCAAGGCAAATCTAGATATTGGATCAAACGAATCCGGTAAAGAACACATGGACCTTGAAGTTAGGGAGGAGACCCAAGTTCAAACAATGCTTGTTGGAGAGGGGTCAAGATCACTTCCTTCTACTGGTATGGATGAGCATATAAAACTAGTAGAAACTTCTCTCACTTATAGCATCATGTCTTCTCACTTTGTTTGCTTGCATACATAAACTTCACTTATATAACATCATCTCTCACTTTTGTTTGCAAAATATTTTGTGACATGTAGGAAGGGCTCAACAAGAAAGAAGTTCTCATGCTCAAGTTGAGGAAAATCTAGAAATTGGATCAAATGAATCAGCTCAAGAACACATGGTTCCTGAAGATAGGGAGGAGGCACAAGTTCAAACAATGCATGTTGGAGAGGGGTCGAGATCACTTCCTCCTACCGGTATGGATGAGCATATAAAACAAGCCTTATAATAAGAGAAAGAGGTCAATGAATAAATCTGTAAATGGAATAATCAATCATCTTGATACACTTGAAAAAACCCAATTGTTATCACGTTTACTTCTTCATGATGAGCTCCAAGAGTCATTACAATTGTTGGGTGTACATTCGGCATCAAATAAGAAGAAACACATGATATTACAAAAGGATATTTTTCAAAATGTTAAAAAGGGTTTAGATTCCATTGGGAAAGGATCTCAATCAATGGATAAGGCCACTACAAGAAGGGTGATGTTGACATCTATTGTACATCAAGATATAGCAAGAAAAAGAAAAATGTCTGCACTTTCAACTGAAATTGGTTATAGTAGAACCACATTGATAAAATATGAGAAAAAGAGAAATTTTTTGGATGAGAGTTTAGAAGGCAATTGGGAAATTATGTGTAGAGCTCCCCATTCTAACAAGATTGAAGATGTTGTTAGGAACTTGGTCTCAAGTTTTTGGCATGATCAGACTCGTCCATCATCAAATACTAGAGATGTTATGAGACATAGGATTGGACCTGGTATTTATGAAAATCATATCAAACATTGGCTAGACAACACAATTTGAGATGTATATGAACTTTTGTATTTCATATCCTCATATAAAGATTGGGAAAACAATGTTTCAAAGGTTAAAGCCATATTATGTGAAGATAAACAAGTTTTTGATACTTGTTGTTGTCGTTATCATATTGAATTTGATCTCTACTATTAGGTGTTTTGAAAGATGAGGGAAGAAAGATGTGGGTTTCAAAATGAACCTCCTAAATAGACAAGTTTGTTCATAAAGTCTATATTATGTGATCATGAAAATGGACCTCAAATAAACTGCATAAAAGGAATTTGTGAGACATGTGGAAATTTGGCTAAATTTTCTTCAAGAATTGAGGATACTGACCTAACAAAGACAATAAATTGCAAGAGGTAAGTATTGTTTTTAGAGAGTTTATTTGTTTCAATTTGATTAGATTGTTATTTGGATTCTCTATAATGTAATGTTTCATTGATTGTGTGGTTTATTACTTATTCACATATTTTACTCACACAAGTACAAGTATGTAAAGTTGTAAACAAATTTTGGGAAAGAATCCACACGGTTGAACTATGTAGAAGATGAGATTCCCATTCAAAAATTTATGGAATATTTTCAAAAATTGATATGACTATACATACAACATTCCTTTTTTTCTAAGTGGCAAGCACAACAATTCCAAACATTGAGAGATACTTTCCCACATGGAACAGTTCTATCAATAGTTGACTTTGCAGAAAATTACTCCTTTGTACATCAAAAGGAGATTCAATCAGAGTATTAATTTTCAAAGAAAATCACTATTATGGTTCATGTGTGTTATCGACACGCACAATCAAAATTGGATGGTGTTGAGAGTATAGATGAAGAATGAGCCATTAAGAAAGAATATCACTTTTATATTAGTGATGATAAAGAGCATGACACACTTTCTGTCCAACATTGCTTTACAATATTTTTTGATAATTTGAGAAGTAGGGGTGTAAAATTTGAAAATCATTTTATATGGTTAGATGGATGCGTGGCGTAATTCAAATCTTCAAGGCCATTCTATGCACTTTGTAGATATCATAAAATCTACAAAATACCACATGTTTGGAGTTTTTTTTAGAGTGGGCATGGAAAGGGTGAGTATGATGGAGTAGGAGCTTGCATCAAACGACCTTTAAGAAAGCATCAAATGAGTTATCCAAAAGATCGTCTAGACAATGCACATGATGTTTTTGAATGGTACAAGAAACACTTTGCATCAAATGTGGTCGACACATCTTCAAGAACAAACCGACACATTCCACATAGAGTGTTTTGGGAGATATCGGGTATATATAAATTACATTAAATCAAACATTTGAATTTATTTAAATTTAAAATTTATATATATACATGTTTGTTCACATAAGTTTGTTGTTGTACATGTATCTAGGTGTGGATAGAAGATCGATGCATGGATGCAAGAGGGTAGAAAAAACAAGATCTTTTCATTGTGTTAGGAGTTCAAATAGTCATGGATGGACATTAGACACAAGGGATTACTCTTGTTTTTGCACTGAGTGCATTGAGGGAAACTCTGATTATGCATGCAACAATCAAGAACTTGGATATGTTGCTAAATGGGATACGGTGCCACTAGTTGTTTCAGAAACATATGATGAAAACGAGGAAGAAATATTTGAAGACATTCCTTTGATTTCAATTGATTATGACCATATTTCAGGATTGGTTAGAAAAGGTATGTGTGTAATTTTTCAATAATTTAAATATTATATATATCTAGTTAATGATCTTTAGAGAAATTTCTAATTTTTTAAGATTTTTTTTGTGTAAATTTGGTGTACAGGAGATGTTTTTGCAATCATAGCAGATCTTGGAAACATCAAAGGTGTTAGCTATTATTTATTGTGTTGCATAGAAGAGAGGAATAAGCTAACACAACCTGAAACAAGTGATGGAATGTCATTTCCCACAGGTGAGTTGAATTTAAAATTTTATAGACATTGTATTCGCATGTGCACATTACATTATAAACATTAAATATATATTGTACAAACCTTGAGCATGAAAATGTTGCACACGTTCATATGTCTTACCTTAGGTTCATGTTTACCATGCAGGTTTTGTTGTAGTGCAAGGGATATATCTAAAACAAGTCAAAGTTGTTCAGCATGGGATTCATTTTGTTGACTATCAACCTGATAACAAGGTATATCAATATAGTCACTTAATAATTGCTACTGCCCTACATCTTCATGCAGTTCCACATGCACGTGGCCAATAAAATGGAGACTAGATAGTGATGATCATCAAAAAATTCTACATGTTATTGAAGAGCGGGCTGAACCAATTGACTTAGATTATATCCATGGTTTTCAAGTTCACTTGTAACCCTATACATGTTCAAATGAGAACTTATAGTAACTTGTACATAGTTGTAAATCATTTTTTATAAATTACAATTATATGTACATATTTGTTCCATGGAAAATTCTTACGTTCAAGAATCTTTGATAGCTTCATCTCTCACTTTTTGTGGTTGCATGTAAACCCATATATATGCTTTCAATCCTTATTTGAAACCTAGTGAAGTTTTTTAAAATCATTTTTCCTAAATTACAATTATATACAACTTATATTTGTTTCATGGAATTCTTAAGTTCAAGAATCTTATATACAATTATATACAACTTATATAAAATTTGTTCCATCGAATTGTTCCATAGGAAATTATGTAAATTTTAAAATTAAGTATTATCTAATTATAAAATTATTGTACACATATAAAACATAAATCAATGAAAATAAAAAAATAAACCCTAGAACCCTTAAACCCTTAACCCTATAACCCTAAACCCTTGTACCCCCTACCCTCTATCTTTCTCCCACTCCCCCCCTCTCTCTTGAAAGTATCCCCCTCCTACCCACTCTCCCTATCTCCTCTACCCTTAACCCTTAAACCCCACCCTTTATCTCTCTCCCACTCCCCCCCTCTCTCAAGTATATCCTTCCTACCCCTCTCCCTCTCTCCTCTATCCTTAACCCTTAAACCCTACCCTTATCTCTCTCCCACTCTCTCTCAAGTATATCCTCCTACCCTCTCCCTCTCTCCCCTATCCTTAACCCTAAACCCTACCCTTTATCTCTCTCTCACCCCCTCTCTCTCAAGTGTCTCTACTCCTACCCCCTCTCCCTCTCTCTCTCCCTCTACCCCTTAACCTAAACACTACCCTTTTATCTCTCCCACTTCTCTCTCTCTCTCTCAAGTCTCTCCCTCCAACCCCATCTCCCTCTCCCCCTAGCCTTAACCCTTAAAACCCTAAACCCTTGTAAATTCTACCCTTTATCTCTCTCCCACTCTCCTCCTCTCTCAAGTCTATCCCTCCTACCCCTCCTCTCTCTCTCTCCTCTACCCTTAACCCTTAAACCCTATATCTCTCTCCTCCCCCTCTCTCTCTCAAGTCTCTTCCTCCTACCCCCTCTCCCTCTACCCTTAACCCTTAAACCCTACCCTTTATCTCTCCCCACTCCCCCTCTCTCTCTCAAGTCTCTCCTTCCTACCCCCTCTCCCTCTCTCCCTCTCCCCTTAACCCTAAACCCTACCCTTTATCTCTCTCCCACTCCCCCTCTTCTCTCTCAAGCCTCTCCCTCCTACCCCTTCTCCCTCTCTCCCTCTACCTAAACCCTTAAACCCTAAACCCTTGTACACCCCCTACCCTTATCTCTCTCCCACTCCCCCCCTCTCTTTATCAAGTCTCTCCCTCCTACCCCCTCTCCCTCTCTCCCCTCTACCCTTAACCTTTAAACCCTACCCTTTATCTCTCTCCCACTCGCCCCCTCATTGCTCTGTTTATCATGTTCCCCCCCCTTTAAATCCCTTCCTAATTTGAATTTTATTCAACTGATATTATTTTCAATCTTAGGCACCAAAATTGCTCAGAATATAAGCTCAATTACCCATTGGTATCAGGTTAATATTAATATAATTTTAATAATTTTATTATACACTGAAAATGAAACCCTCTCCCTCTCTCCCCTCTACCCTTAACCTTTAAACCCTACCCTTTATCTCTCTCCCACTCGCCCCCTCATTGCTCTACCCCCTACCCTTAATTATATTCTATATTATAATTAAAAAATATATAATTTACATTTATATTAATATTAAATATTATAAAATACAATAGGCAAAAGAAAGAAATATATATTTAATAGAGGTGTTTCGACCAAACATGTTTATCATGTTCGACTGACCCCCCTTTAAATCCATTTTTTTATTATATGTAAAAGGTGTTTGGTCGAACTCATATTCAACCGAACATTTGAATTTTATTCAACTGATCATTTTTTCAACCAAATCCCCCTATTTTCACCTCCACCCTCTTAGGCACCAAAATTGCTCAGAATTTTACACTTTGAAGCTCAATTTGAGAATGAAAATGGAGGAGATTTCAGGAACCCAATTGGTATCAGGTTGCCCTCAAAATGGGCTATCCAATGAATATAATTTTAATATGTTTTGATTTTATTATCTATTTGTTTTTTAAGTTTTATTAAATATAGGCTTTTCACCGAAAATGAAACTCTTTGTTCTGCACATGTGGAAAAATAGAAGATTATAAAAAAAGAAAAGAAAAATATGAGTGCACCAGATATTGGAGTACTTGATCCAACAAAAAAAAATAAATTGATACATACAGTAAAAGTTGTGTTATACGGTCGTGTTATATCTAAATTGTAATTGGTTTGACTTTCAAACTTGATTAAAGAAAAAATATTCAATAAAAAACTATCTAATTAAGTGGAAGCACTAGATATCGGAGTTACAAATCTAAATTCGAAATAATTATAATTTTATCCTTCAAGGAAAAAAAGTTATGCGTTATACAGTGTGCGTCACTTTTTTAAAATGTTGTTTTTCAAAAAAACCAATTTTCGTGGGAGATGGAAAAAAGAGTGCAATTTGATTTCAAAAATTTTGAAAAAAATATTTTTAGAATCTACAAACAAAATGTGACGACTCTAGTTTGCATCATCTTCAAATTCCTCATGGTTTAACGGCTATAGGTGCCCGAATGTGAAGATTTAGTTTAAAAAAAAATTAGTGTCCAGTTTGGCCAAAAATTGTAAGCCACTATTGTGGGATCACCCCTCCATGATGTCATCTTTTCATCCAACCTTACTAGTAACCTCTACAAAACATTTATCCAAAGATCCTCTCACTTTTTCATCATTGGTGATACCCTTTACCAAAGAATTCTTGGTGGAATACTACTCAAATATCTTAACCTTGAAGAAGCTTCAACTACCTTAAAAGAGATACATGAAGGAGTTTGTGGGTCACATTCGAGTGGTGTTACCTTAGAAAATAAGTTGCTTAGAATGGGATATTATTGGCCTACCATGGAACAAGAGGCTAATCAATTTGTGAAATAGTGCTTACAATGTTAGTTGCATGGTGATCCCATCCATGCTCCAACTAAGGAATTAAGACTTATCATGATACCATGGCCTTTATCGTAGTGGGGGATTGATCTCATTGGGAAGATAACACCTACCTCATCTAATGACCATAAATAATCACCACCACCAAGTATTTTAAAAAGTGGATAAAATCCATTCCCATGACATATATCACAGGTAAACATATATTCAAATTCATCCTGAACTACGTAATTTTCCACTATGGTGTTCTACAAGCCATTATCACATATAATGGAATATCTTTCAAAAACCAAGATGTTTTGAGAACTTTGCAACCAATTCCATATCCAACATCATTTCTCTACACCCTACTACCCTTAAGGAAACAAGGCTCCTTGAGTAGAAGTGTCTAACAAGACTATCCTAAAGATAGCTAATAATGTTCTAGTTAGGATTGGAACTTACAATTAAACCTTGCCTTATGGGCATACCGAATGAGTATCAAAACACTGACTGGTGCTACTCCATATTCCTTAGTTTATGGAATTGAATCTATCTTACCCATTAAGGTTGAGCTCCCATCATTGAGAGCTTCATTGCAACATCTAATCAATGATGAAGAATACATGACATCTAGGTTGAATGAGCTTGAATTTTTGGATGAGTTTCATCTAGAAGAACTTGATCACTTACAGGAATATCAAAATTGACTCCTTAAAAGCTATAATAAGAAGATCAAGGGCCAAAATTTTCAAGTAGGAGACCTAATGCTTAAAGAGAATAAAAAAATTGGTTGGACCGAGATAAAAAAGGAAAATTTGAACCTAACCAGTTGGGACCTTTTGTCATCACTACAAGCTATGGATCTAAAGCATATCAATTAGCAACACCTAAAGGGGGCCCCTTGCAAGAACCAATTAGCAACAATCACCTCAAGTGGTTTTGTGCCTAACCCGTGAGGGGTATCTTATTCCAAAAATCCAAAAAACAAGAAAAATCCAAATGAAGGATAAAATAGTAAAGAGAAAAATTGCCAATAAGGGCGTGGTTCAGTGGTCAAGTCACTTGGCTGTAGTGACAACCACCAGGGTTCAAACCCTTGTTGGGCCAAAGTGCTTGTAGGTCTTGTGCCTTCACTAGATCATTGCACTTGCGAGTTTGGTTGTTTCTTGTGGTTTCTTGTACCTAGTTCACAACTCTAGTCAAAAGTGTTTACCCCTACTAATATGGGTGCATTGCACCTTTAAAAAAAATAAAAAAATAAAAAAGTAAAAAATAGTAAAGAGAAAAATCATCCTCTAGTGAAAACCACTTTGGTGGCACTTTGGGTAAGTACCTTGGTGAAAACTTGGAAAACAGGTGTCTTCTATAAATAAGCACCATATACCATCTATTAAGTACTCTTTTCATCTCACCATAATAAAATCTTCATCCATCCATCATCCATCCATTCATCTCTATCCCTATCATGGCTTGGTGTTCAACTAGTATCTATTGCTATCAATATTACTTGGCATTATCCTAAGGTTAGCCAGTCCTACCTATAATGAAGTAGTCTAACACATGACTAGGAGCATCCTCTTACATCTAGTTGTTAGCATGGATTCTTGTATATCACCTAAGTTGCTTGAAAACCAAAAACATCTAGATAAATTCAAAAACAAAAAACATCTAGTTACATTCAAAATCCCAAAAACATCCAAATATTTCAAAACACCAAAAATATCCAAATATTATGAAAATACGAAAAATAAATAAGCAAATGTCAAATACCAAAAATAGCCTCAAAACATTTCAAAAAGTTAAAAAAAAATAAAAAAAATTGCAAAAATAAAACAACCATCCATTTCATCCATTATTCATCCATCCATAATAATTTCCATCTATAATAAGTCTATCATCACCCTCACCTTTGGCAAAAAAAATAGAAGCAAGTACAACCATTATCGAAACACAAAACATTCATGCAAAGTTATGAGTCTTGATCATTGTGAAACATGTCAACAAAATTTCATATTAACAACCTAAATATTTAGAAAACAAACATCTAATGAATGTCTTAACAGATAGATCTTTCCTACAATAGACACCATTTCAGATATCAACTAAAGAAAAACTCTCTGGCAGGAGGTATGATAGCATTGATGTGTTCGTTAGTAGGTCTTTTATTTTGGTTTTATCTTTTGGTCTCATTACACTGCTCACTCAAAACTACCTTGATCTTCAATATCTTGGTGTGTCTAGAGGGGTAGGTAATGGGGCGTAGTCATTGCTTTAGTCTATTGTGTTTGTTGGATGTTCTTGTAATACAACCTTGGAAAATACTTTCCTTGTGTGTACAGGGATAGTCTCAAGTAATACAACGGTTGGTCCATATTAGGTTCTTTATATCTTTTGTGCATCAGTTTACTTCCTTCAATGGCTTCATTTTCTCACATGATAAAATAATGTGTTCGTATGTCAGGTATGACCTCCTATCTATTTGCAAAGTCAAAGTCCAAGCAATAGATACAACTCCACCCAAGTTCTTCATACCTTGGTGCATCATGTCTACTTGCTATATCAAAATAAGGATTGCTCTATATTATGTTACATAATCTAAAAAGAAAAAGAAAATCATTTGTCCTATCTCCTCACATATCCAATAAAATCTTAACATAAATCATAGATTTATTAGTATCCTGATCAACATCATCATTTTTTTCTATCTCATTTCTATTTTGTTCTAACTAATCCATTCATTCATTTATTCTATCATACTAAAATTTTCCATCCAAGTATCATGACATGACAACAACAAAATATATGCATCCCATCTTGCATCCACAAACCATCAATAGCATCTCATATCATCCATCCTACATAGTCATCACATATACCATATGAAAATACAAAAAGGAAATCATGACTATATTATCATCCATATCATACATCTTGCATCCATAGAACATTAGAAACATGCAAATCATAAACATCATAATAATTAGATATCCATCATCACATCATGGAAAGATGAAACATCTCATAATACATGCATCCATACGTACATCTGTATCCATAATCAATAGCATACATCATAAAAAGATCAATGCATAAAATATAACACCATTGCATGATCACATCAAAATGATCTCCTCTCATATATTGCTAAAAAAATGAATGTCGTGATACATATCAAATTTGTGATATACATCAAAATATACAAGAGGCTATTCATATGATGAACGTGTATACATCAAGGTATGTCTACATTAAAATATAGATACAAAAAGTCTATATAAGATCAATCTACCCCGAGCTCCCTTAATTCTCTTGATTGGATGGAGGCTAAGGAGG
The DNA here is from genome assembly GCA_007258455.2 of Sequoia sempervirens. Classification (NCBI taxonomy): domain Eukaryota; kingdom Viridiplantae; phylum Streptophyta; class Pinopsida; order Cupressales; family Cupressaceae; genus Sequoia; species Sequoia sempervirens. The sequence goes on along the minus strand of VDFB02256132.1, from coordinate 99,380,930 downwards.
TGGTGGCCACATCGGCTGTTGTTGGTCACCATGTCCCACTGACTGAACCTGCAAAGGTCTTCCCACTAATCTTCCATTTGATTTTCTCTGACCTGCAACACTCCTCTGAGAAAACCTAGGTTGTTGCCTATGTGCAAGCACTATTATGTCATACAAATTTTGGTAATATGTCGCCTCAACTTGTATGGTCCAAATCTCTTGGGTGTATTGAGCCAAAGGGAATGTCTAACCCTGTTCCTATGCAACAACCTCTAACTATTTTCTATGTATTGTCTCCTGAGCCAGTTGCAACTCGACCTACTATCATTGAGTAAACCTTGACATCCCTCTCAATCCTAGCTTGATCACGCTCAGTCCTGAGTTTTTCAGGTTCTTTGATACAACTTAAGTAAGTCATGTGGAGAGACCATCCTACTCCTATCTATATATGTCACACTAGATCTATGTGTCTAGTCTCGCTCCTATAAGATGACCAAAAGCCTTTGATCATTTGGACCCCCATCTCTAAGACCCACTTCTATACCTACTATTTGGGTTGGAGGTGAACCTTGTGTTGGTGGTGAACCCTATGGTCTCTATCTTGGTCCCTATCCTTTGTCCTCAGTGACAAGTACCTTGGCCTTTGCTCAAGTTATATTAAATACATCTATATAATAGATGTATTAACAAAAGCTATTAAAGAACCCACATATACAAATAAAGAAAATATGAAGAAAAAAATATACATAATTATTTTTATTTAACTATAGTAAGTATAATTTTTTTAACAAAATAACTATGTACTTTAATAAATTAAATATATAATTATTACTCTTAAAATAACTATATGTATAAAAATATAATTAAGATAATATCTTTATATTACAAGTAAAGTAGAATATAAATTATAAGAAATAACAAGTATGATATATTACATTCATTAAATACTTAAATATTTATTTGTGATAAATATTGACTTATATTCTTATTTAACTTATATTAATAGATATATATTAGATTTAATAATTATATAATATATTAGATTCAATAATTATCTAATAGTGTTATATATTAGCATTATAAATAGATATAGATAAAACCTGTTTTTTCCTCTTTCAAAAACTTAATTTATGTTTTTAAAATAAAAATATATATATCCATATAAAAATATATATATACTAGCATATTTATGTTCCCTAAGATTAAAAGTTACATAGAAAGTAATACTTTAAATCAAAAAAAAAAAAATCTTAAATTAAAATAAAAAATAGAGTAGTTTTAAAGCAAAATAGAATAACTTGAAATTGATATCTCTCCACATTATAGATAGATTTATTAGCCTAATAATGTTTAGTTGTGTCTAATTTTTTTTTTATGTTTTATCATTATTTTAATATGCTACTCTTTATTTATTTTATAGCTAATTATCGTTCATTTCAAATTAAAATTTGATACTGATTTCTGAAAAGTAGAAATATATGAATTAACAAATTTTATTTCAATTGCTTGCTCTTCTGCCATAATATAATGTTTTTGCCATTGTGTCTATCATATTTACAACTGGTGAAACAACCATCTATATTTTATTACTTATAGAAGGTCAATTATAAATGGAACTATTTAAAGGTCCTCTCTTTTTTTGGATTTTACTATTACTATTTCACTATTACAATCTGGATTAAGACGGCTCTTAAATTGAACTGAAACAGGGGTATACAATGCTTACTGACTAGGAAATTGGAAGGACACTAAAAAAAAAATCCTCGGAATGACTTGGTATGTTTTAAGATAGCAAGAAACTTAAAAGGAGTTTTGTAATTGAAGTTGGGTGGAATCTTGCATTTGTTCGTTGAATATGGCTAAGAACATCAGAGATGAGGTGTTCTCTCGATCATGATGTCCCTGTATGCCTCCTCTTGATTGACCTTCACATATTTATCGGTAGCTAAAACTAGAAGCCAATTGAAATTGTTTTAGTCATTAAACAATTTAAGCGAACAAGTAAGGCATTGAAGATAATTACTTCTTTAACCCTTACCACATGTTTCGTAGAATAGCTTGGCTGCTTGTGTTCTATTCATCCCCTCAGTAAGCTGGTTCAAAGACTGCTTTGGTGGAACTCATGGTGTATTGAAATGATCTCTCAAAGGACCCTTCTCCACCATTAAATCTGCATTTGGAAGTTTTTAAAGGATGAGCTTGAATTCAATTCAATTGAATGTAAAGCAATCTGAATTTAACTTGTGTTTGTGGGTTCAATGCGCTTACCAAATTGGTTTAGATTGATGTTTTGATTTTGGCCTGAGATAACTTCCAACTGGGAAGTGCCTATTTCCTCCATCATATGTTCTTTGTCAGGAAGGACACTGCCAAGTTGGGAAGTGCCTATTTCCTCCATCATATGTTCTTCGCCGGGAATGACATTGCCAAGTCCATCTGGTGTAATATCCAACTGGGAAGTGCTCATTTCCCCCATCATATGTTCACTGGGAAGGACACTGCCAAGTCCATCTAGTGTAATATGTTTTCTTTTTGGGCTAATTAAATCAAACTCTAAATTCAGTAGAAAATATAAATTCTTTTTCAATGGAGGAATTAATTTATTAATTTTCACTGACACCTTTTGGTTATTGGGATTGAATCCTCTTTTACTGATCCCAATGGTTCTGATGTAAAGGGCTCCTTTACTGATCCCAATGGTTCTGATGTAGGGGTCACCTTATTAGATTTGAGACTTTGACCTGGAGTTGTTTAGTCCAATAAATATGAGTAATGTGTGTTAAAATAGACGTTTGACATTAAATTTCTGAAGTGGGGACTATATAAACCATGAGAAACTTTCAAAATGATACACATCTTACAAAAATTCAAATATGCATAAATCTCAAAAACTCCTAGTGACTGTATTTCGCTATTCTGCATTGGAGTAGTTGTTCACTATTCACTAAAAAGTGCATTTTACCATCACTCCTAAAGTAAAGGAAAAATGAAACATGACCTGAAGGCACTGATGTTAATTCCATTTGATCGAGATCCCAACCCACATCCCAATCCATTTGTTGGTTTGGGGTATCAATTGTAGCCAACACTTCTTTATTTACAGGGCCAGCTTCACTCTACATAACACATTAAATTATTAATTTCAATTGGAAAAAAACTTCTCCAAATAGCTTTTGAATGAGTAACCAAAAGTGTGAAGTTAAAACGACCAAATTTATTGACTGGTCCTGATCATCTCTCCTTTTAGCGGTCAAAGATAAGCGTTTCTTCCTATTTTCAAGAGTTTCTATAAGAAGGAATAAAAGGAAAAAGAAATTAACAAAAAAAAAAATTAATTTGGATGTATCTCAAAAAAAGATCAAAACACAAAATTATAACTTTGGAAATATATATAGCTCAAGGGAATTTTAAATGAACATGCCTTGTATTTTCTCTTTGTTCCGTCTGAGAACATTTTGGTTCCACAGTTCTAATAAGGGCATTGCACAGCAGGGCTCATATGACTTGGAAAAGAATAAAGTGGATGGAAGCCACATCGTCTTCTCTCTTGTAATCAATCGCCTCCTTGTTCGCAACTTGTAGAAAAAGAAGAATAGTTATATGAATATCCTGAAACTATCAAAATACTTTGATAATAGGAAAAAATATCTAGTGAGTATTAAAATATACAATGTCTAAAAGTTAAACTACAGTAGGTCATCAAGAGCGAAAATCTTTTAACCCGTGCAAATAAATTCACAAGTACAAAGTTATGGGTAATTATTCTTTATGATATTCTAATGAGAATCGACCAAATTGAAAACCCCAAAAAAACATATAAACATCTTTGATCAATCCCCATTAGGTACACTATCTATAGTTGAGCTATACAATTGAATGGTGGTACACTATAATCAGTCAGAGAGATTACTTTTTCAATTTTAAGCCTTCGAGTATCACCTTTGACGATGTTGGAGCGATCACTAATCCATTTCATATACACTTCACCAGAAAAATATGTTTTTTTGTCCAAAATGATGGATTTATTCTTTCTATTAGTATGCCTGAGGGAAGGTTGAATGCTCTATGCATCAAGCCCCAGCTTCATAAAGAAAATAACAATGCACAATCAATCCATTAGTAGAAATTTAAAATCACCTTCCCTACACTTCCCTTAACTATAGTACATTATATTGTTAATTAATGCACAATACTGATTTAGCACTCTTAGGCTGAGCCTCCCCTTGTTGCTCTACTTCATGTGAAAGTTCATTAGTGTTAAATCTGTCTTGTTCTTTCGGAATTTCCCCATCTGCAAATGAAAGAATGTCTAACACTATTTACTATACAATGCCTATTATAATAAAACTTTTCTTGGCTGAAAGCATTGAAATTGGTTAGCATAACCTTGTTGCTGCTCTGTATTTAAATTCAAATCAGGAGGTAGAGTGTTATTTTCAGGTTCTGCTACCAGCCTATCTTCCATTCGATCTTCATCAAACCATTCAGGTTCTACTACCAGCCTATCTTCATCAAACCTGAATTTTTTTTTCTTGTCTATGAAATTTAGAGCTGTAATTTACCTTTCACATGTTGAACTGATGTTTAAGAATAGCCTATGCTAACACCAGCTAAACTGAAAATAGTATAGGGACAAGAATGCATGAAATTTGAGTTTGATTATGGCACCGCTGTTCAAATCTCAAATTATCACTCAAATTATCATCTGGCAATGTGATCTTTTCAACATCAGCTACGCCGAAGAAGAGAGAATTAATTATGTTTATTTTGGAGAAAAATATATTCACTCTAAAATGTAACCAAATTACCTTGAATCTTCATTGGTTTGAGTGATGCAGTTGGTTCTTCGTCAGGAATTAGGAAGAATTCCTCCTACAGAGCACAACATAAATTAAACTAAGTTGATTAAAGAAATTGCACAATATAATTTTATTTTTGTGAAATTGATCACTTACCAAATCGATGGGGTGTGTCGTCAGCTGTTCAGTGTTGTCCAACTTGTCAAGGCCGTAATCAACCCCAAAAATGTGAATTTTTGTAAGGGATTTCTTGATTTTGGTTCTATTAAGCCACCGATAACATTATAAGTTATTATTATTAAGCTATTTCATTATCAAGTTTTCATCTCAAAGCCTCCAGATCCCTCCATAGAGTTTGTCCTACAATTTCACATGAATTAGAAAAATGATTACAGTACAAGGAATTCAGCCACAAAATAAGTAATTGTAATAGAGTAAGCAATGAAGCAGATGAGATTTATACCATAAGCTTGGTTGCATCATCTGCAAGCATGAAAAACATCGAAGAAGAGAAATGTTACTTTAAATTCCGAAAAATGCTTCGCTTAAGAAAAGGAATTCCCAAGGAAAGGTGACTGAACATTACTTACCGTAAAGAAATTCGACCTTCCTATTGCAGATATTTACCAGGCCTTCTGCAATTTTTTGTTTCAATTGCACTATAAGAAGTTTGAAAGTTGAAGTCTAATAATAAAAGTTTGTGCAAAAAAGACAAATGGTGTTTACCAATGAGTATTCCACTTAGTGGTAGGGGAATTGTTGGATTGAGAATTTGTTCACTGCACAAGCCAAATAATGTAGTGAAAAAATTCTAAATTATACTTAGTAACAGCTTTTCAATTATAATTCCAAACAAGATAATAATTAAAGCTAAGTGAGTAGAACAAAGAGCATATAATACCAGATCTCCACAATGTCAATTTTGACAAAATCTCTTCTGTTGATTTTGGTCTGCATTGTGGCCGCAATCTTGCAAAAACGCAATTACTGAAATAACTAAACATAACAGTAACTATTTATAATAAAAGGTTGGAGGTGGAAGACAATTTATATCATATTTGGCCCAAAGGCGTATTTCTAGAAAATAATTGATGAGATTAAAACATTCCTTTAAGCCTCTGAATCTCCCTTCCAAAGAGCTGTTGCAAATTCTTCCATAAAATAGTAATTATTGATAAATGTGATTAAAAGAATGATTAAATCTCAAGCATCGAAAGGAATTTTCATTTTCTTGCACTCATGAACAGAGAATAAGAATTAATATTGTCTATGTTTCTGAATAACTTTCTCTAGGATGTTTGAATGCAATACAATGCTGGAAAAGGTAATAAACAAATTAAACTTAATGAAATAAATTTACAGAGAAAAGCTGGCGAAGGTAATGAAATAAATTTACTGTCAAGAAATTGAAAAGCGCAAGTGTGTAATTGTGAGAAATGCTCCAACTTGAGAAATAGTGAAGGAAATTGAAATGAAATGAGATAAATTGAAATGGAATGAAGAAACAAAGAAGGTACTTTGTGTTGTTACCACAAAGTGTATGGGCTAGTCAATACTAAAGTAGATACTAACTATGGTTAGCTTCTTTGTAGATTTTGTAAATTGTTATGTTTCAATGACTGAATGGTAAGGAGCAATTAAGGTTTATGATGTTGACGTATTATAGAGGTACACGATTCTTCCATCTCTCATGGTTTTTTAGTTCTATCAATGTATTTGGATCAAACACAGGGTCACAAGTGCAACAGTGACTGTATCAAATAGTGAGCATATTTTGTTGGTTTACTAATCACCTATAATTGTTGATATAAAAGGGTGATACATTTGGATAGTTGATCAAATATGGATTTTAAAATAAACTAATCAAATTCTTGATTTTCAAAAAAAGGAAATGTTGTATAAGAGTTTATTGAGGAAATATTTTTGTTGTAGAATTGATAAAGAAGACAAAAACATTAATTATCCAAAATATATATATATATATGGTGATAAATGAGGGATTTACATTGACACGAATAATATTTACAAAGATATATGATTTAGGTGTCGATTTTCTATTTTAGGAGTTGAAGTCTAAGGGAACTAATCGAAAGCAAGTTGTGACACTATTGTTTATGGAAAGTAAGAGTAGACCTAACTCACTAGAATATAAGTTATCTTCTAAATATTTTTTATATCAAATATCAATGGAGTTATGTCTTAGTATGCATAATTTGTATAATTCCAAAGAAGATATTCTCATTTTTATTAAGGATTTGATCTAAAGGAATCTTCTTAGTGCATAAGTATGAGTATCATTATAAAATGGGCCCTCTAAGTATTAAAGTTCGCATGTGAGGTTTGATAAAGTGTATTATATGTTATAATGTGGGAATGATCTCACAATAGTATGTCCTACTTTTTGACCTAATTTGGATGCTCAAAATTAGTATTTTTTAGTATTTTTCACATTATATCAATTATAGGGAACAAACAATCAAAAATTAAGGATGGTGTAAACTAATGATTTATGGCATATATTCTATGTAGATTCAAGTTATAATTCTTTTAAAAAATAAAGGATTCTTTTAATCATTTTGTATTTCTATTTTTCATTTAGCTTCACTTTGCATAACACATTAAATTATTAATTTCAATTGGACCGAAAATTCTCCAAATAGCTTTTGAATGAGTAACCAAAAGATTGAAGTTAAATCCCACCAAATTTATTGACTGGTTCTCATCATCTCTCCTTTCAGTGGTCAAAGATGAGAATTTATTCCTATTTCCAAGAGTTTCTATAAGAAGGAATAAAAGGAAAAATAAGTTAACACTTTTTTTTTAATTTGGATGTATGTTAAAAAAAGATCAAAACACAAACTTACAACTTCAAAAATATATGTAGCTGAAGCAAATTTTAAATGAGCATGCCTTGTATTTTCTCTTTGTTCCATCCAAGAACATTTTGGTTCCACAACTCTAATAAGGGAAATGCGCAACAGGGCTCATATGACAATTTTGTAGATGTGGAAAAGAACGAAGTGGATGGAAGCCACATCAGCTTCTCTCTTGTAATGGACAATCGGCTACTTGCTCGCAACTTGTAGAAAAAGAAGAATAGTTATATGAATATCCTAAAACTATCAAAATACTTTGATAATAGGAAAAAATATACTGAGTATTAAAATATAAAATGTCTAAAAGCTAAACTACAGTAGATCATCAAGAGCGGAAATCTTTTAACCCATGCAAATAAATTCACAAGTACAGAGCTATGGGGGATTATTCTTTATGATATTATAATGAGAATCAACCAAATCAGAACCCCCAAAAAAAATTTAAACATCTTTGATCAATCCCCATTAGGTACACTATCTACAGTTGAGCTATACAATTGAATGGCAGTACACTATAATCAATCAAAGTGATTAATTTTTCAATTTTGAGCCTATGAGTGCACATGATGGAAGTTGAACGCTTTGTGCATCAAGCTCCAGCTTCATAAAGAAAATAATAATGCACAATTAGTCCATTAGCAAAAATTTAAAATTACCTACCATGTGCTCCCCTTAACTAGTACATTATACTATTAATTAATGCACAATACCAATTTAGGACCATCAGACTGAGCCTCCCCTTGTTGCTCTACTTCATGTGGAATTTCCCCATCTGCAAGTGAAAGAGTGTCTTAACAATTAACACTATTTACTATACAATGCCTATTATAATAAAACTTTTATTGGCTGAAAAAGTGTTGAAATTGGTTAACACAACCTTAGTGTTGCTTTGTATTCAAATTCAAGTCGAGAGGAAAAGTGTTATTTTCAGGTTCTTCTACCAGCCAATCTTCATCAAACCTAAAACATTTTTTCTTGTCTATGAATAAAATTTAGAGCTGTAATTTACCTTCTACATGTTCAACTAATGTTTAAGAATAGCCTATGTTAGCACCAACTAAACTGAAAACAATATAGGACTAGGAATGTATGAAATTTACACGTGAATTTGATTGTAGCACAACTGTTCAAATCTCAAATTATCATCTTGTAGTGTGATATTTTTTACATTAGCTACACACAAGAAGAGAGAATTAATTATGATTATTTTGGAGCAAAACGTATATACTCACTCTAAAATGTAACCAAATTACCTTGAAACTTCATTGGTTTGAGTGCTGCAATTGGTTCTTCATCAGGAATTCGAAAGAATTCCTCTACAGAGCACAACATAATTAAACTAAGTTGATTAAAAAAATTACACAATCCAATTTTATTTTTGTGAAATTGATCACTTACCAAAGAGATGGGATGTGTTGTCAATTGTTCAATGTTGTCTAACTCGTCAAGGTCATAATCAACCCCAGAAACGTACTTTTTTGTAATGAATTTCTTGATTTGGATCTATTAAGCCACAAATAACATTATAAGTTATTATTATTAAGCAATTTCATTATCAAGCTTTCATCTCAAAGGCTCTAGATCCCTCCATAGAGCTTGTCCTACAATTTCACATGAATTAGAAAAATGATTACAGTACAAGGAATTCATCCATGAAATAAGTATCAAAGTTGTGTGGTGATTGTAATGTAGTAAGCAATGAAGTAGATGAGATTTATACCATGACCCTGGTTGCATCATCTAAAAGCATGACAAACATCAAAGCAGAGCAATGTTACCTGAAATTCCCAAAAATGTTTCACTTAAGAAAAGGAATTCCCAAGGAAAGGTGACTCAACATTACTTACCATAAAGAAATTCAGCCTTCCTATTGTAGATGTCTACTACACCTCCTGCAATTTTTTGTTTCAATTGCACTATAAGAAGTTTGAATGTTGAAGTCTACTAATAAAAGGTTGTGCAAATAAAGATAGAAAGATTGTGTTCACACGTGAAAATTCCAAAAATCCTTAGTGATAGGGGAACTACTGGTTTTAGAATTTGTTCACTACACAAGCCAAACAATGCGGTGAAAAACTTCTAAATTATACTTAGTAAAAGCTTTTCAATTACAATTATAGAAAAGATAATGATTAAGCTAAGTGAGCATAACAGAGAGTATATAATACCAGATCTCACAATGTCAATTATGTCAACAATTCCTCTGTTGATTTTGGTTGGCATTGTGGCTGCAAACCTACAAAAAAGAAATAATTATTGAAATAACTAAACATAACAGTAACTATTTATAATAAAAGGTTGGAGGTGGAAGAGAATTTATACCATATTTGGCCCAGAGGTGCCTTTTTTGACAATAATTGATGAGAGTAAAATATTCCTTTAAGCCTCTGAATCTCCCTTCCAAAGAACTGCTACAAATTCTTCCTAAAAATATTAATAAAATATAATCTATTTTTCATTTGAATATTATCAACTTTTTTTTTCTTTTCGTAAAATAAAAATCTTATTTTTAAATTGGTAAATCATTTTAAAAATAAAAATAGAGATAATGGTTGAGATTGATTTTATTGTCTTACATATTTCTCCTCAATTCTTAATTGTTGATCTTTCAGAAAATAGATAGTTCAGTTTATATAGGAAACGCCTTCCATCATAAAAAGATAAAAAGAATAAATTGAAGACAGTCAAAATGCAAATCTCTCCCCTATTTGGTAAAAAATGTTATGAAATTTTTCATGTTTTCAAATACTTTGTTCCACACGATGACAAGAAAAATTATCACTAAAATCAAATAAAACTTGGTACATACGAATCAACTCACTTGTTTTTCTCCAAGACTTGTCTATCTTTCTAAGCTGACATGAAAAGTTTACCAATCGATGGAAGTGGTCTGTCAAAGATAAAATCCGTGGAAAATAGAGGAAAATCAAAAAAAAAAAATCTTTGACAAGCACAATCTTTTCCATTTTCCAAAATCTTGTATCAATCAAATAAATACCACAAAATTATCCTTAATATCTACTAGTTGGTTTATTTAGACGTAATAACTAGACCAACTAATAAGAAACATGATGAACAAGGTAGGGTTTTTTAACACCATCTCCTTAATAATTTTCTTAATGTTATTGTTGAGCGTGATGTGTCTAAACAAGACTTTTATAAGTGGGTTCAAATGAGTTGGCCTGGAAATTAGGGGTCACTAAATAAAGGTTTGTAAAATCCCCATCTCAAGCACAACATTTTTCTTTTTTGCATTTACAACATCTACCAACTTAAATGATTGAGCGACTTCCACAAAGCTTAATAGTGTTAACTTCAATACTTCTCCATTCCTATGGTGGCATCAACTCATTATTGGAAATTATATGCTTGCACAAAGAGTGTTAAGGTCCCAAGGTTAAGGTCTTTCCTAGACCTACAACCTAAGCCTTGAGGGTTCATGATGACCCTACCTATGTATCCCCTCGTGGGAAATCAGAGGCTTCATAGTTCGCCCCACAATCACAATGATAGAGGGAGTTCAAACTCTCCTTCTGTATGAGATATCTATTATCTCACCTTTAACCCATAACTAAGTTAATTTAGTACATGTGAGCTATCAACATAGTCAATTATAATATAATAATAACTACTTTGTCACCAAGTGATGGGCCCATACCAATCATTACTAAATGTTAGTGTACAAACATTCACAATATTCACAAGAGATCATTACTAATTAGCTCATACACAGTACAATAGTGACTAGGTCAAACATAGGTCACAAGTGCAATAGTGACTGGATCATACATAGATCACAAGTATAACAGTGACTGGATCATACAAGGATAACAAGTACAATCGTAACTGCTGCATTTACACATTACAAGTACACTAGATCACAAGTACAATCGTAACTGTCGCATTTACACATTACAAGTACACTATGGTGGTCTTAGACGCATATCATATTTACATTAATGACTGGATCCATCGTATATCATAAATACATAGTGTCAAGCTTCATCATACTTCACATACACAGTAATGAGATCCAACATATATCACAAATACATAGTAACAAGCACCAAAATGTATCACAAATACATAGTGACAATCTCCAACTTGCATCACATACACAGCGGCAAGCTCCACATACATTCCATACGCAATGGTTGATTAACACATCACAACAACTAATTCAAACCCCAAATTAGCCACACCAAACCAAAAAAGATGACATGACTAAGCTAACTTAGGTTGGCTTACCTCCAAGAATGCTAGAGACATCCTTAGACTCAATAGGTTTATGGGAACCAATACTTAATCGATGCTAAGCTTAGATGGCATTACCAGAGGATTCATAACTTCTCCCTTCTCCTAGGTGATACACCCCCTCTTTCTCTTTGGAGGTGCTTGGATTACTCCTGCATTTTTACTCATGAAAAAAATGGCAGTTATCTTGGAAAGCATTAAATAATTGTCATATCATTGATTTTTTATTAGCAATTTCTTTAAAGAAAATAGCATCATCTCATAGTATTTCATCATATTTCATTTCATCAGATAGTCATCATCATTCCTTTTAAATGCAATAATATAACATTGCACAAATTTATCAAAATATAACTTTATAGGTTCCATAGTCTCATCTATTATCACATTAATTACCATAAAGTGAAAAGTAATTTTAGTAATCTAGGGTGGGATGTAACATATCTTCCCGTTGAGAATCATTTTCCTCGATGATGTAAAGTATCATAACATATAACATATAATGAAAAATTCTTAATTTCAATTTTCAAATTTATGTAGAAGATGGGGAAATTTTTGTTTGATTTTCTTATATATTTTTTTCTCTCATAACATTGTCCTTTGCAATATGGTGCCACTAGACCTTGCATAGAGTGACATTGCTAATTCACAAACGGAGCTTGTGCAATTCGAGCTCCATTTCTCTTACTGAGATCTATCTCGGTATTCATTTAATAACAACATAGCTTTTTGTCTAATATGGACTCCTGCTATACTTTTCTTGATTAAATTGATTTGTTCTTCCATCTCTGATAGCATTTCTGGACCAAGGATAATCCTATCTTTTAGCTTATCCCAACTTAAAGGAGTTTTATGCTTTCTTCAACATAATTCTTCAAGTATAGCTAATCCATACAAAAACTCCTACATGTGGAAGACATTTCCCCCACTTCAAGTATGGCTAATCCATGCAATACAGTCATAATAGGTCCTCAAATTCCTAGTTTACTCTATTTTTATGATCATTTGTCTTAGGAGGATATTTTGAACTTATGTTCAACTGAGTTTTGAGTGAGGTGAATAAGGTTTGGAAAGCCTTGAAGTTATATGTGTGTCCCTATCTAAGATAATCTTCTCAGGAACACAATGAAACCTAAATTCTTTATACAAACTTGCAAGCTATGACTGGTTCTTTATTTAACAAATTCTTGAGTATCGGATGGCTAACTTGGTGGGTTAGTTCACCACTACCAACATTGGATTATTCCTATTTCTAGACATAAGAAGACCATGTACTAAAGATCTAAGACTCCCATTCTGATATCTCATGAGGTATAAAATACTGTCAAGTGATGTTGTTCCCTTCCCACCCTATGGAATTCTAGACCTTCTACTACATACCTTACAATATCCTTCTTCATTCCCTTCCAAAATCATAGTGGCTTTATGTCAACCAAAATTTTTCATTACACTAAGTCATTTTGAATATGGTGTGAAGTGAACCTCTCTTCACAGTATATTCCTCAACTCTTCTTGTTTCGACACATATTTTTTCTTAAAAACTCAACGGTTTATCTAGCTAAAAATTAATCTCATGACACCTTGTTTCCTAGGAATTTCTCTGAGAACTTGCTTAAATTGACCATAGAATTAATCTCTTTGGAATTTTTCAACTCTTGATTTTTACAATCTTTTGAATAGAGATCATTAAGGGGTTATGCCTCCTTCGACTTAGTGCATTTGCAACTTGATTTTCCTTGCCCTTGATGTAACTGATCTTGATATTGTGGTCAAATGCTAGCTCTAACCACCTTCATTGGTGAACATTTAAAGGTGATAGGATAAAGAAGTACTTAAGATCTTGATGGTCTAACTTAACTTAAGGGTTTCTTTAGCATATAATGTTGTTATATTTACAAAGCATGAACAATTGTTGTCAGTTCAAGACCAAATGGAGCATTTTCTTGCTCATAAGTCTTTAATTTTCAAAAATCATAGGTGATATCCTACCCTTATTGAAAAATTTACACCACCTATCCCCTCTCCTAAGGCATCAGTGATGATCACAAATTCACCTTCTAAATTAGTCACTTTTAAAATTGGTGCCAAAGTTTACTTTCTTCCTCTCTTTTTTTTTAAATTGGTCAAATGCCTCCTAACATTCGTTTGACCCTTCAAATTTTACTAACAGCTTCAACATCTAAGCTTTCCACTCTAACAACTCTATTGTAATAATTCAGTAAGGATCTTGAATATAAGTTCAAATCTTGGAATTATACTAACGAAGAATTTAAGACTCTTGGAATAGTGTTCCAGGAAATTCATTTGAAAATACCTTGTCATATTTTTAAGGATATGATTATTTTCCCTATCTGATCCTTCCTAACTCATGGATTTACCACTTCCATAACTTGGTCTTCCAAGGAGTCTTACATCATCAAGTCATCCAAATATTCACCCAACTTGGAAAAAATACCATAGGACCTTAAGGGTTACAAACAAGTTTTCTTTAGTTCAAAATCTTGGTAACTCAATTCTAAATTCAAGTTAGCATTTCTCTACTTGAGCTCTTGTTGCCTCCTGGCTTCCTTCAAAATTGGGTTAGGTTCGAAACATTCAATTTCCTACTTCTCCTCAAGTTTCCATTTTATGTGATTCAATTAGTTTCCCAAATTTTGCGTTATTTAATACACATCCCATAGATTTTCATGCATTCAATTATAAGCCAAAGTGGGGTTTGAAAAAAAAATCATGTTTTCCTTTGTTATAATAGATGGATTATGTACATCATCCTTAATTATTTAAGAACTCAGACATCTCACAACTACAAGTCACTATTAAAGAAGGAAAATTTCCTCAAGTTCTTCTTCACCCTTGGAGTCAACTTAAATAGCTTTGGATGGTGGATGTACTTGCAGGTTCACATCCATAACCTCCCTACTATTCACTAGTGCATCCCAGCCCTAGATATTTCCCTATGAGTTGTTGGTTTGACTAATTTGACCTCAAAGATAGGAACATTACCTTTCAAAACTGCTATATCACACTACTTTTTCTCTAGCCTGATACGCTTTGGTGCATCAACCAATATCTCTGAGTCAACCTACCAAACACCTCCTGAGTAGCTAATATTGTTAAGGTTTTTTTTTTAAAAAGGGTTAAAAAAATTTCATGAAATTGACTTCATTATTCTTTTCTCGATTCTTCTTTTTACCACCATTCTGGCTTAAGAACATTTTAAATATTAAACCTACTGATAAAGTTTGTGGAAAAAATTACGTAATGAGCTCATAGGTCCAAGAGTTGAATCCAGATGCTCTGACACCATAAGTAAAAACCCTCTCTTCTTACAAAGAAATTATGATGAATTATTTTTTGTTGATGCCAAAAATTGATGAGGTAACAAAGTCTTATGGGAAACTCAGTTTAAGGGGGACCTTTTGCGCTAAACTGAGTAACCTCCAGATTTTTAGAGAAGCCAACTTCTTCTATAATGGGGTTTGGAAATGGAAAAGGAAGTGGATATAATAAAGTAAACTCTAACCTAAGGCAATGCGCCAAGATTTAATGATGGCACGATAAATCATGGATTTAAGGGCCTGAATGATATTGTCATGTTCCAAAACATCAGAGACTTAAGATTATAGCATAGACAATTCATTTATTGACATAAAATAACGTTGCATACATTCTCACTGCCAAGAAGAGTCATTAGACATGATCTAAGTAAGCAAAATTGCATCCAATATATATAGAAGTTCTCAAATGAAGTGTCAAGACAATATAAAACACAGTTCACAGTTTGATCAAATAGCATAAAAAAATAGAAAGGCTGAACAATTGGCACAGTCTGAGAGTTTTTGCAATTAGAATAAAATAGTAGAAAAGGCCTGCATCTTTTTCTAAAACCAGCGTGTTTTTTTTTAGCTTTTCGGACCATTTCTCATCAACAGAGAAAATATATATAGCAGGAAAAATTTTCCACCACTTCGGAGAGAAATAACAGAAAAGATTCTGCAATCCTTTGTAATGATGCCTGAAACAACATATTCCCAAGGCTGTTACAACAGGATTGAGCCGGAACACAGCATCCAGTCATTTCGGGCACAGGTGCATCCTCTGCAATGATGGCGGTGGTCCTGGTTAGACAAGTGTCATTCATTGGTGTGAATGATTATGATAAATAGCAACCAATAGCATTATTTGGTTCATTTGGTTCATCGCCCACATAATAGATCTGCTGCTTAGGCACATGGCAGGGTTTCGCTACTCGCATGAACCTTTCTCCCATCGGTGCAGAGGATTTGTGAAAATGTAACACGTGTCAAATGGGCCGAGTACCTTATCATAGCTGAGAGAACATTTATCAACTGAGCGTAAAAGACACGTGGTAGCATTTCACTACCCGCAATTGCTATTTCATCCCCATGTTGAAAGATTTGCGAACGGGTGACAAGTAGCAAGAGTCCACTGCAGCTAGAAACTATGGGGCCCGCCGACACCTTTTAGTAACAAGGGATTTGTGGCAGCATTTCGCAGCCCGATGAGGCATTAAGGAAAAAGAAATAAAAGCAACCCGCAGCCGTGACACGTGGAAGCACGACAGAGTTTCCCGGGACCCGAAGGGAATGCCGACACTTGATATTGCGAAGAGCAGATGCGTGGAGTAGCAGATCAAAACTTTGATAAAAGGCCGAGAAGACTTGGTGATGCATAGGCCAGCGCACACAAAAATGAACCTGAAGGGAGCTAGTTAAATATTTATTTAATAGATTTTGGCAACTATGAGGGCGTTTCGACTAAGGAACAGAGAACCCAAAATTTCTCTGGTTCTGCATACCAGAGCCTTATCCATTGGGATAATGGAGTCATAGATTGGAAAGCGCCGCCTGCAAAGGTGACCATTCCTCTTCAGACGATTTCACAATGCTGCACAAATTCTCCTGTGCTCCTCTTAGATCAATAGTTTCTTTGTGAGGCAGCATATTGGGTAAACCGGCCCCTGTTTGTATATGAAATAGCCGTGAGATCAGATGAATGAGTCCCTCAATATTGGTTGTCGTGGGAGGATGGATGAACTCCTTGAAAGCCTATGGGTCATTTTCCTTCTCTTCTATAATCTCTGCAATTTGCGTAGTCGTGGAAACAGAGCCATCCTCGAGGAATGGGGACAACAGTCCCATCTTGCCTAACTTGGAGAAACTTCCCTATATGCTATCCAATTTCTTATTCAGAATAGCCATGGTTGCCTTAATGCGCTAGAAGGCGAAGTGGCAATGGATGAATTTGTTTGTCGTTTGAGCAGCAGCTTCTCGATCCTCAATACCCGCCTCGACCAGGCTCTCATCAGAAACTGAGTATAGCTTGGTGAGCAAATATTTTTCCTTAGGAGCCCTCTCCAAAGATGAATCATGGGAACTACTCAATCGTATTATGGGATTCCTATTTGAGCCTTGATACCTTGTCGATAAATCAGAGCGTAGGCTATAGTGTTAGGAAAAAGGTTTTAATTTTCTCTTAATGAGAAATGTATAATTGTCTAACCAGCGGAATGATATCAGGCTGTGTAGGTGGAGGCAGGAGAGAGGTTTTAAGCAAAGTAATCTCCACGTCTCTTGAAATAATGACCTCAGCCAATTCTTCCTTTTTCCTTTTCTTGGACGCCAGTTGCTCCGCAGAGCTGCTCATTTCTTTATTCCAATTCTGCTCGGCTCAGGAGTGATTTGCTAAGTGCTCTTCTAGAGAAGTCTTTGTGTCTCGGAGCTCTTCCTCTATTTGAGCCTTTAGGCTTTTAAATTTGGCCTCTTTCTCTTGTATTCTTTGCTCATATTGAGCCTGTTGGCGTTCCATCTCTTCATTTTTCTCTACAATCCCCTAACTATGCTCAAGGTAGAGTCGCTCCAGCTCTTCATCCTTCAGTTGCAGATTTTGCTCCGCTTCATGATTCTTAGTTTGTAGCTCTTTTATTACACCAGGGTCAACAACCTGAATCTTCACAATTTTTCCTTGAAGTCTGTTCCTCTCATCCTCCGTTTCCAGCGCCCTTTCAGTCATGCAGACAATATCCACCTCTAAGGATTTCTCTTTCCTCTCCAGAAAACTAACCCTTTCCCTAGCGACTTTGAGCTACTCATCCTTCTTCTTTAGCTGGCGACCGGTCTTAAGGAAGTCAGAAGTGACTACCCATTGCGTTTCCTCTATGATTTCAACTTTATCTTGCAGTTGGGCCACCTTCATGTCGAGTCCTACCACATATATCTCATATTCCTCTGGTTGCATTTATCCCTGAGGCCTGCTTACTCTCGGGTACATGGTTGCGAACTTGAATTCTTGTCGGGCCTCATCGTAAAGAGCCTGTACTCTTGGCTCAATAGAAACACTATCATCTTTTGTCTTGCTTTTCCTCATTCTATTCATGCGCGCCTCCTTTCCGCAATCTATCTGTGCTATGAATTCAGCTGGCGATGAAACTAGTCCACCTGCGAAAGGAGTACCATAAGGCAGGGCATAGGGATAGGTAACCTTCATAGGCGCGGGCATTTGTTTCTTCTAAAAAGTGACAGCTTGTGGAGATAAGTGAGGTATGTTCCATAGTTTGGTTTGAGAACCAACAACAGGGCTAGTCATTTGAAATGACTGAACTTGAGAATCAGTCGTAAGGCTCATTGGCTGGGACTGTGAAAGAGTTGTCAATGGGGTGTCGGTTTTTTGTAGGAAGAGGATTTGCAATAATAGTGGAAACAATAGGAGCATTCTCAAGGGGAAAACCTTCTGAAAGCGAGGTGAGGAAGGTCGGATCAGCAGCAGCAGGCATTTGCAAACACGGAGGCGTAATTATGAGCAGGGTAGCATGCAAAAATTGGGCAAAGCCTATTGAATAAGTCAGACTAAAAGCAAAAGGCAGAGGGCTAGTACCTATGGTAGGGATCGCCAACGAGGCAGGGGCAGATACCAAGGAATGAGATGCAAGAGAAGAAAGAGTGAATTGTAATTGTTGAATGGTAGGTGGAGGCTTCAGAATCGTCAGCGAGTCATCCTCTTCTTCGGGTTCTTGACTAGTTGCGAGCACTTTTCCTCTGACGGGCCCCTGCGAACTCTCTCCGATTATATTCCTCGTGCACTGCCTCTTCATAGGTGGGGTATCTCAAGCTTCAGTAGTCACCTCTGTTTGTTGTAAAGATACCCTGGCTGGTTTAGTAGCCCAAGTGAGTGTATGCGAGCATCTTGATATATTGAAACGCACACTCGTGGCCACATAGGAGGATTGTCCAGAGATTTTCTTTTTTTGCACAGAGGAAGTCGATGTCGCCGCTTCCTCCTCTTGCTCTTCAGATTCCTCTTTTTCTTTGCTCCCATTAATACTAGAGCTCGGGCTGGGATGGCCTTCCTTCCACCACCTTTCAAATTCCTGGTCATCTTTTAGTTTGTTATAAGGAGCATTTAATTATGCAATTTCTTGGCGATACTTCCAGAAAGCCGCTATCTTCTCCTCACTCCATTCCTCATCCTTCTTTAACCTGTTGTACATGTTGCATTCCATGGGGACATTATCCTGGGCCATAACCACATGAAAGTAGAACTTGTGCCACGAGCCTCTAGTGTCTAGCATAGGATATGTGCCAATTAGAAAAAATATTCATCTTTGTTCGCCCACAGGTTATGCTGCTTGTCCCAGTATGGTTAGGGAACATGGGTAACCCTCATATGTGGCTCCAGCAAGTTGTTAAAAGGGTTGTATTCCCACTCATCAGTTATCAGTACCAACCATAGATAGGCCAACTTGTCCTCTAACAATTTGTCTGATTGCTTCTTTATCAGAGTCACCGAATTGAAATTCTTCGGACAAGAGAAGAATCCCTTCCTCTTGACCTTTTCGTTATTACAGAAAGTGAAATCAATGATGCATACTTGTCAGAACATTTCTAGCGTGAGCACTCTATTTGTGACACAGGCTGGGAGTAGGAAAGGTTTGTCAATAAAGCCCCGCACTCGGAGAATCGTAAAATATTTTCCTAAGAACCAATCACAAGTAGGGGTGAAATTCTACATAAATCCGGTCTGCTCCTTATCAAGCTAAATTATATCACCTTCTCTGATCAAATCATGCAAGACCGGGGCAATGAAATAGTCGACAAATGCATAATAATCATATGATGTGGAAAGAAAAGGCGTCCATATAGACACCGACTTCCTTTTATTTTGTGCATCAAAAAATTGATAGTGGAAAATACCGGGTGAAGAAATCTGGATTCTGAAGCAGAAACATGTAGACCAGGAAAGAAAGAAACCTAAATTTTTTCTCTGCCTGATAATTCTCAATTTTCTGTATCATTTCTTCAACCATAAACTCAACAAAATCATACCAAAAGAGTTCATGTTGCTTGCGAAATTGCATTGACAATCCCAGTTGAAAGGTCTCTATCTTCTCATCGGAGTCTTGGCCACACATAAAGGCTAGCATGGACATGGAATCTTGGAGATCGTTTTGAAATGCATCACGTGTCAACGGAATACTTGGAACTTTAGCGGCTAGGATGTCTTTCCTACTAGTCTCCTCCAACAAGAAATTTGAGCCCTTTCTCATCTTCTTCCATATTTTCTCTCCTTTGCTTGGGTGAAAAGGATCGATATTCTCTTTTCTTTTAGTTGGGTTTGGGATGCATAACATGTGTCAGATGGACTCTGAAGACATATGCACCCTTAAGTTGTAGCCTTCAATGTAGTGGGTATCAAGATTATAACGCTGGATAGTAGCATCAACTATCTCTGGGCAATAGTGCACAAGTGGGACCATGTATTGAGGGAGGCCACTATACCAAACTCTCTATGCCATAGATTGGTCTACCTTTGGTGCCAACAACCTTGCACAGGCTACCTCTCTGAGGGACTTAGGGTTTTTCGCAAGCCTTGGGTCGTAGATATTATCCCATTTTTCTTCAACCCTTTTCTGGTTTCTGCAATCCTTGGGCCTATTCAATTCTTCTATATGGGCCCTTCTTGGCCTGCTGGGTATACCAAGTGTAGCGTACGCCACATATTCATAGATATATACCTCCTCTAAAGAATGTATATCTGTAAACAACTCCTGGCTAATCTCTTCCTGCATTGGCTAAGATGAAGTTTCTGACATTTTTCTTTCTCTGAAGATTTCTGCAAGCTCTCGGTTTTGCAATTCCCCTCAGTTCTGGATACGCAGAAGAAGAATAACTCTGCACTTTAGCTCTTTGGTGTTTGAAAAAAGACTTTTGGAATATTAAGCCTCTCCATGCAATATTTGCATTTAATTTGGCATGTACTGTTAATTTTGCAATTCGTGCAAAATGAACTACTTGCCATTTTGAGGCAGTCAGAGCTCATTATTGCGTTTGGTGATCATGCGATACGCCATGATCTTCTTGGAACTTGAGCCAGTAATTTACTTGCTAACTCTACGTTAACACGCGTTGGAAATTAATATCCTTGCCGAAATGATTACGCTAAGCAAACGATCACAGCCTGAAAAGATATAAATATCGCCTTGGGCTCTAGGACACGCTTGAGAGGTGACACAATAGCCTATGGTCGTACGTCTCACTACCAACGAGCACCACCTTTCAAAGCTAATCAATTAGCTCCTATTAATCAAGCACACACTGAGCCATGCTATCATAGATGCAACTGGCCTAGAAATGTGAACAAACGCAGGCACACCTTTCAAATAAGCAACTAGCTTAATATCACATTTTTTCAAAGCGGATTAGCATGTGTCTTGTCATTTTTCTATAAATAGGCCAGGAAGTAGTGAGAAAACATACTTAGCATTTGAGTAGTGATAGGTGATAGATAAAGTTTGGAATTAGCTCAGAAGCCTAGGGATAGTGTCAGAGTTATGGATACTCCAGTTCGCTTAATCTCGTATAAGTCACAGACGACATTCCTAGGGGAGGTTTCAACTAGGAGACTGAAACAGATGACCAAGAATAAGTATTCCTTAGTCTTGGTGGCCATAAAGTGGGTTTTAGGTAAAGACTATATAGAGTATAAGGAAAAGTATCAGGTGAACACTGAAATATGCTCCCACTTCGTAGCATCCATGCTGGACATCAATGTCCCCCGACCACTTATCTTGAAGCTGGTTAAAGAAATCTTCCTAAAAAAGTACCTAAATGGTCTCGGCGAGGTTGTTGCTCATGCTGCCTATGGGGTAGGCCTGTCGTTAGCCAATGACCTGCGTCGCTTTATTAAGGAAGAAGTTGTTGTCATTTGGCTTCCGTTCCTCAGCGGATTCCACCTACAGATTCACGACCAGCACCAACAAAGGGTTACTCAGGCCCTACACTTCTTGTTTCGTAGCTACAACGTAATACCCTTCTACGACGTAGATTGGTATACTAACTTCAGGAACCTGGTATTCCCCCCGCCAATCGCAGTTGTGTCGAATGATGATGTCAGTGCTGCCGAAGAAACTGTGGACGAGGAAGAAGTGGGCGCTGCAATTAATGCATCAATTGCTGCCAGCCATGTCTTTGGATGAAAAACCCCCCTGCTTGCTCAATAAATGTCTCCCTGCCCGCTGCTCAGAATACATACCCATAGTTGTATATAAGCCTGAAAATGGCTATCATATATATAATAGTTCAATATATTTGTAAAATTTTGAATTACGGCTTTCCAGCCACTTTTGAGATGTAAAGAATATAATAGATATATATCCCTTTTAAAGAAAATGCATACCCTTTTCTTCATTCTTTATTTCAGTTTTATGGGTTCTCAACTTTTCATTTTGCAATTTCTCCGCACATGGGTGTGTTCTGTGTAAAGAAATTCTAGTATTCCACTCACCAATAATAATGGGTTAAAATGCCGAAGCACGAACTAATTCGAAAAAGACCGGCCAAAGAAACGAAAATAAAATAAAAGCACTATTCACATATGTACAAAAAAAACTCGTCGCTTAATAGAACAACTTTAGATGAATCCCATTAACCGGGATTCCTAAGGGTCCCTGTTCCATATTTTCCAACTCAAAAGTGTTGTGTTCTTTACACCGAATGATTTTAAAGGGACCCTCCCATAGGCTATCAAATTTATCGTGCTGACCTAGCTTAGCAGCCCTTTTATCATACTTAAGCACTAAGTCTCTACATTTTAGACCTTGATCGGAAGCCTTCTTGTTGAACCATCATTTGACCACCTGTTGGTGGCTTGTCATAGCTATTAGGGAATTCTCTCTTTTTTCTCATACTTCCAACAGTTCAGCAAGCTGCACCTCCATGGCTTCATTTTGTTCTATCTCAAGAGATTTCAACAACTGTATTGCCGGAATCTCCAGGGAGATAGGTAACAATGCCTCTTTTCCGTATACCAATTCATACGACGAAGTCTTAAGGAATTTCTTAGGAGTTATGCGGTTTTCCCAGAGCACTGCTCAGAGGTTTTTATGCCATTCTCGCTGGTGTTCCGAGCCATTCCTTTTAAGGAGTCGAACTAAGATTTTGTTCGTTGACTCCGCTAGACCATTTCCCTGTGGATAATAGTTTGATGATGTTTTAAGGAATATGCCATTCTTTAATGCAAAGTGACATACCTTTGTGCCTAGGAAAGCTCTGGCATTATCTGAAATGATAGTTTTTCAGAGGCCCGAGCCTTGTCACCAGCTCTTCGAGGAAGTCCACAATCTCTGTTTCTGTTGCATTTTTAAGTGGAACAACCTCCGTCCACCTTGTGAAGTAATCTGTGGCGGTCAAAATCTACTTGTGTCCGACGCTAGAAACTAGGTTGATCATTCCAATGAAGTCCAAGCCCCATTGTGCGAACGGTTCGTCTGCCACTATGGGTTTCAGGGGCATTGTGGAATTCTTCCTTTTATCAGCGAAGAACTGGCATTTTTTGCAAACCTTCACCAAATAGTGGGAGTCATTAAAAAGTGTAGGCCAATAATAGCCAACACGCATGATTTTAATGGCGGTGGTTTTGGCAGAGAAATGTCCGCCCATAGCGCTATTGTGGAACGTGTCGAGGATCCTCTTCGCCTACTCCGAAGTGACGCATCGCAGGAGAACACCATTGAAATTCCTTTTGAAAAGGACTCCTTCTATTAGCGTATATCCACAATTTTACAGCTGGTAATATCTCTGTTTTTAGGATGAGAGGCCTGGCGCATACTTTCCGGTTTGCATGAACCTCATTCTATCCTTCAGCCAACCGCCTTCCAATTCCAATTCATTTATCAAAACGAGCTCTGGCTGCTCCTCTGCGACAAGTACCTCCTCGTTCTGTGCCATGTACTCACACAGTCCTCTTCCTTTAATAGTTTTAGTAGGCTTGAATTTGATGTCATATTCAAGGATCTTGGTGATCCAATTAACCCTTTTTTCTGTGATCTCCCCTTCCATGATATATTCACGCACATTGGAATGTGCGACATACACCATCACCTTGTTGTAGGAAATTAGATGGCGAAACTTCTTAAGTCCCTTTACTATTGCAAAGGCCTATTTTTCAACGAAATTATAATTCGCCTCATATTCCTTTAGGGTCCGAGAGTAGAAAGCCACTTGATGTTCCCCCTTTTCTTCATCATCTTTTAAGGTTAGGACAGTAGCAATACTGGACTTGCTACTAAAAGCATACATTTTAAAGTCCTTAGATTGATCTGGATTAACCAGCACCAGAGCTGTGGAAATAGCTTCCTTGACCCTTTCATAAGCTTCCCGAACTTCGGTTGTCCACCTGAATGTTTGATCTTTCTTCAACATTAGGGTGATCGGCCTAATCATTCCCACGAAATCGAAAATAAACTTACTAACAAAATTTATTTTTCCCAGGAAAGACTGAACACCTTTCTTGTTTACCAAAAGGGGAAGTTCCTTGATAGCCTTTACTTGTTCGGGATCAATTGAAACACCTTCTCTAGACATAACATGTCCTAACAGCTTACCCTGCGGTACTCCGAATACACATTTCTTCGGGTTTAGGGAAACTCTGAACTCCTGGCACTTTTGAAAAACTAATTCCAAATGATTGAAATGATCATCCTTAGATTTAGAGAACATAGTAAGTTCATCCAAATAGATTAGAATAAACTTATTGATTAGTTTGTTGAATGTGATGTCCATCGCCCGTTGGAATGTTGCCCCTACATTGGATAAACCAAAAGGCATTTTAGCATATGAAAATGTTCCCCACTTTGTGGTG
The DNA here is from genome assembly GCA_007258455.2 of Sequoia sempervirens. NCBI lineage: Eukaryota > Viridiplantae > Streptophyta > Pinopsida > Cupressales > Cupressaceae > Sequoia > Sequoia sempervirens. Next base: position 99,355,867 of record VDFB02256132.1, on the reverse strand, counting down.
AACGTAGTCTTGTGCTGATCCTCTTCTTTAACTCAGATCTTATTGTAGCCGGAAAAACCATCTAGCAGAGAAAATATTTTCGATCCTACAACAGTTTGTAGGATTGACTCCATAGAAGGCAACAGATAGTGGTCTTTTAGAGATGCTTTGTTTAGGTCTTGGAAGTCTACACACAAGCGGATATCTCCATTCTTCTTTCGGACTGGGACCAGATTCGATACACAAGTACTATGTTTGATTGGGAAGACAATGTGTGACTCAATGAGATTAGTTAGCTCTTGTGCCATTAGAGCTTCAATTTTAGGGTTGATTGGCCTTTGTTTCTGTCAAACTGGTTTTGCACCTTTTGTTAGCTCAATAGTGTGCTGAATGATGCCAAGATCGTATCCCTCTAGATCATCGTAGGACCAGGCCACTACTCCATATTTTTCATAGAAACTGATGAGCCTTTCCTTATCATGGTGTAGGACATTTTTTCTGACTCAAAGATTCTTACCATCGGAGACCCAAAGGTCCACATAATCATTTTTGTCTGCCATGAAGTTCCGCTTATCATTTCAGGCATCATATCAATTGAATTTTTTTTCAAGAGTAACCAATCCTCTCAGAAGTTTATTAGATTTGAGCTACATAATTTTTCCTTCATAAGCCTCGATAATTTTTGGTTGAAGCTGATTGGAAAACTCCCCTGAGTGTTGAATAAACGAGGCGATGTGTTCATCACTTTCAAAAACCTGCCAACACTGATCATTATCAGGGATCGCTGGTCGGACTAGTACTCGTACTGAATGTTCGTTATGAAGCAGGTCAGAGACAAGATCAAACTGAGCACCAATCACAGCCATGTGATTTGCATCACTATTTTGTCTCTGGGGAAAGATCTGGATGTTGAAAGCTTCAAAACCATCAATAAGGTCCCAGACTCAGTGCCGATAGGATCTCATGCGAACATTCTTTATTGTAGAAATTCCTTGAACTTGGGTAACTACTAGTTCAGAATCTTTGAATACAATTAATTGCTTAATGCCCATTCGTTCTGCAAGGCTTAGGCCTTGGACTAACCCTTCATATTCAGCCTCATTGTTTGAACAGGTGAAGTGAAAGCGGAAAGGCCTTAACCATTTTTTATTTTGCATGGATATTAGATATACCCCTGCTCTAGCACCTACTTTGCTTCTTGCTCCATCAAAGTACAGTGTCCATAGCTCATTTGCTTGGCTATTCTTAGATTCTTTGGCGACCCTCGAAAGCACCTGGTCTTCATCATAAATTACATACGTGCCTAACCCTGTAGCATGATAATTTCCAAAAGGATCATTGTTTATGTGTTCACTCAAACGAGCATCTTCTTTATCATTCTGATCTCTGCTCACTTTCTCTTCCTCTAGTAATTCAACGCAATACATTTCTTGCTTGGTGATAGAGGTATGCATGGCTTCAAAATTGATCAAGGCTTCATCTGCCACATGTTTAGAATGTAGAACCTCCGATTCTATCTTCATTTTTGTGTCATGTTTGGTCCTAAGTATCAGATGCGACCAATCCAAGGACAGGTATCTACCCACCTTTAAAGTAAATTCTCAGGAGAGACAGATACCAAACATAGGAGGGACATCTATGATCACTGTGTCCTGCAAGACTGTGATACTAGGGTAGCAAATAGAGTTAAAGGAAGCGCCTTGATGACACCTACGGTCTCAAATTTTTTTCCATCAAGCTGCATCACCCCTCTTTTCATAGGTTCGTAGCTGAGTCCCAAAGCTTCGGCTATCTGTTTAGGCATAACCATTGTACTAGCGCCAGAATCAATCATAGCATTGTGCAATAACTTCTTTCCTATAATGAGAGTCAAGAAGAAGGGCTGAGGTTTCAACCTACTTATGTCCTCGACAGGGGATTCCTTTGAATTGTTTGTAATAACCCTAGCTGGCGGTATTTGATAAACCTCTTTTGTTCTGGAAAACAGCCCTGTTGGTGTCGGGTTGACCTCTTCTTGAAGCGCCTTCTGTAATAGTGTCTTTTGTTATGGGATGGCTAGAATGCCCCATAGAGACACATTAGCGGATGATTTCTTCAATTTCTCTACCACATTAAAAGGTGACAAACCCAGAGATTTGTGCTCCTTGGTTCTTGCTATAATAATTTCCTTCTGTGGTTGAGAAGATGAAGGGACGATTGAAGCACTGGGAATCTGATCGGAAATTCCTTTGAGTTGTGGGTTGTCCAAATGTAAAACAACTGACTCACCGGTGAATCTCCTCTTTGAGTGTGTGTTGTAATTAGACTGTACTTGCGGTGTTTTGGATATGAATGCGTCACTGGAAAACACCATTTCTTATTCCTCCATCCAGGAAAAGAGCGCATGATCAGGAGCAATATCAGATTCTTGTTCCAAATAAATTCCTTGCATCTGCGCGGTAAGGACCACACTCTCCATTTGTGGTGAGGCTATACATAACCTCCATTTTCCGTTTCTCTACCTTGGTTGCGTTGCTCCACCACCTTTTGTTGTAGGTTGCCACATAGACAGTTCTGGGGCATATGTGCATCGCTGCAAGGGAAACACCATGGATTGATAACATCAACAAGATTGTTCTGCCCTGCGGTTAATTCCCTACTCGAGCTTGGCGACGCACTCATCAGCGGAGTAGGCATCGACACCATTTGGTTTGCCGTCGGGGCTAGTGGATTAGTGCGATGCACACCCTGGTATTGATTTTGCTGATAAGAAGACCGCTTGCCATGATAGTTTTGATATGCAGGCTTCAGAGGTGTTGTTTGGTTCCACTTAAGAGTAGTTATATCATTTGCCATGGTTCGCAACATCTCTTTGAGGCCGCTTATTTCATCTTTGTAAGAACCTGATGTAGAAGCCACATTTTCAAGGGTGACCGCATATATGTGTATATTGACTGGGTAGTTGCGGGCACACTAGTTGACGTGAACTCTTGCATGGAGATTGATATTTCAGGAAATATCGGCATAATAGGTCGAGGAGGCAATTTTTCGCAGTCTATCAAATGATTCTCGGCCTTGATAGTGGTACCATACGCATCTGGCAAAGTAGCTCCTCCCAAAGACTTGATCATCACAGAAATGTCAGAATTGATGGACTTCAGATAAAATATAAATGCCAACTTGGGAGTCGGGCATATGGTAATAGGGATCCTCTGCAAATTTGCATGAAATTGGGAATTAAAGTCTATTAGAGCCTCATGAGGGGCTCATTTTATGATAGATAGTTCATAATACAATGAAGAATGATCTTCGTCATTCGAAAATTTCTCATAGAACGGATCTCCAAGCTCATCCCAGGTGCGAATTGAATTAGGTGTCAGTGTGCGGTACCAATCCAGCGCCTTGCCTTTGAAAGATGTGGTGAGAAGCCTCAGGGCTACATTCTGCACTGTGATCCCATGTACCAAACATACATCCGCCACATCCTGCAAATGTTCTGCGAGTTTTCTTGAGCTGTCTCTGGTAAAATTTGGTATAGCTTTCAAGGTTGAAACCGGGATAGCGCCCCCCACAGCAGGCGCTACTGAGGCTATCAGGGGACTTCCAGCGTCCCATGCTACGTAGTTTCTGTTGGTGGCCGACAACATTGTGAGAGGCCAGGGCAGCGGGAATGAAATGGTTACCAGCTGATTTGCGACCTGGACTGTCCCTAGTGGAAGTACTAGTAAACTAGGGTTGCCTACAGTTTGGGATCTAGTTACAGGCCGATGGCTCATACACCCTTCTAAAATGCAATTTCATTTAAGCTCGGTCCCACTGGGCATGCCAGAAAAATAACAAACTATTGACTCCAAAAAATGATGAGGTAATAGAGTCTTATGGGAAACTTAGTTGAAGGGGGACCTTTGGCGCTAAATTGAGTAAGCTTTGGATTTTTAGAGAAGTCAGCTTCTTCTATAATGGGGTTTGGAAAGGGAAAAGGAAGCAGATATAATAAAGTAAACTCTAACCTAAGGTGATGCACCAAGATTTAATGATGGCACAATAAATCATGGATTTAAGGGCTTGAATGGTATTGTCATGTTCCAAAACATCAGACTTAAGATTATAGCATAGATAATTCATTTATTGACATAAAATAATGTTGCATACATTCTCACTGCCAAGAAGAGTCATTAGACATGATCTAGGTAAGAAAACTTGCATCCAATATATATAGAAGTTCTCAAATGAAGTGTCAAGACAATATAAAGCACAATTCATAGTTTGATCAAATAGCATGAAAAAATAGAAAGGCTGAACAATTGGCACAATCTGAGAGTTTTTGCAATTAGAATAAAACAGTAAAAAAGGCCTGGCATCTTTTTCTAAAACCAACGTGTTTTTTTTAGCTTTTCGGACCATTTCTCATCAATAGAGAAAATATATATAGTAGGAAAAACTTCCCACCGCTTCGGAGAGCAATAATAGAAAAGATTCTACAATCCTCTGCAATGATGCCTAAAACAACATATTCCCAAGGCCGTTACAACAGGATCGAGCCGGAACACAACATCTAGTCATCTCGGGCACAGGTACATCCTTTGTAATGATGGCGGTGGTCCCAGTTAGACAAGTGTCATTCATTGGTGCAAATGATTATGATAAGCAGCAACCAATAGCATTATTTGGTTCATCTGGTCCATCTACCGCATAACATATCTGCTACTTAGGCATGTGGCAGGCTTTCGCTACCCGCATGAACTTTTCTCCCATCACTGTAGAGGATTTGTGAAAATGTAACACGTGTCGAATGGGCCGAGTACCTTATCACGATGGAGAGAACATTTATCAGCCGAGCGTAAAAGATGTGTGGCAGCATTTCGCTGCCCGCGGTTGCTATTTCATCCCCGCGTTGAAAGATTTGCGAATAGGTGACAAGTAGCAAGAGTCCACTACAGCTAGAAACTGTGGGGCCCACCGGAACCTTTTAGTAACGAGGGCTCCGTGGCAGCATTTTGCAGCCCAATGAGGCATCAAGGAAAAAGAAATAAAAGCAACCCGCAGCTGCGACATGTGGAAGCACAGCGGAGTTTTCCGGGACCTGAAGGGAATGCTGACACTCAATATTGCGAAGAGCAGACGCGTGGAGTGGCGGATCAAAACTTTGATAAAAGGTTGAGCAGACTTGGCGATGCATAGGCCGACACACACAAAAATGAACCTGAAGGGAGCTGGTTAAATATTTATTTAACATTTACCAAGTAGTTAATACTGACATCATAGGTGAAAGAGGTACTAAATTTTTCTTTTGAAAAAGGAATATGCATCTACACAACAGATTTCATGCAGATATAACAAATCATCCAATCATGCTTTCAAACTAAAAGAGTAAACATCTTTTACTTTTATATTTCAATTTGAATAATTTCATTTAAATAAGATAAATTATAACCTAGAGTAACAAGGTTAGGGATCCCTTATCTAGTTTCTTTCTATCTTACAAGACTCAGCATGTCATTTGCAAGAGGGAGAGCATCACCTGAGTGTTTTACCTCCAACCACGAACTTGCAATCCCCCACACACCTTCCTAACTGGAAGTGGCCTTCCCCTTCAATAAAGGGTTTAGTTAATAACCCTCTTAGTTCTACCATCTAAGCTCCAATGTTGTGCCCTACTTAAATAACAGTGTCATACAACTATGGATACCTTCCAACTATGTACAACATCTTTGACTAGCTAATTATCTAGATCACAATGATCTGCCAAGTACAGGTGGTGACAATTGCACTCACTTTGGCCAAAGTATTTGCATAATAAATACAAAAGCTACTAAGATAAAATTCATTTGTTCACCCACCCTACTCGACTTGGAGTACAATATCTAACCTTCTAATTTTTGACCAATAGTTACCTTATTATACCAATTTCCATATAAAAGAGATAACTTCATTAAAGTCATAATTAATTTAGATTGGTTATGGTTTCCTAACTTAGAACACTCATGTTACATTTCTCAGAAGTGACGCATCAGAGGAGAACACCATTAAAATTCCTTTTGAAAAGGACTCCTATTAGCGTATATCCGCAATTTTGCAGCCGATAATATCTCCATTTTTGGGATGAGAGGCCTAGCGCATACTTTCCAGTTTGCATGAACCTCATTCTATCAATCAGCCAACCGCCTTCCGATTCCAATTCACTTATCAAAACGAGCTCTGGCTGCTCCTCTGCATTAGGTACCTCCTCGTTCTGTGCCATGTACTCACACAGTCCTCTTCCTTTAATAGTCTTAGTAGGCTTGAATTTGATGTCATATTCAAGGATCTTGGTGATCCAATTAGCCCTTTTTTTGTGATCTCCCCTTCCATGATATATTCACGCACACTAGAATTTGCGACATACACCAGCACCTTATTGTAGGAAATTAGATGGCAGAACTTCTTAAGTCCCATTACTATTGCAAAGGCCTGTCTTTCGACGAAATTATAATTTGCCTCATATTCCTTTAGGGTCCGGGAGTAGAAAGCCACTGGATGTTCCCCCTTTTCATCCTTTTGGGTTAGGATAGTAGCAATACTAGATTTGCTACCGAAAGCATACATTTCAAAGTCCTTGGATTGATCTAGATTAACCAGCACCGGAGCTATGGAAATAGCTTCCTTGACCCTTTCATAAGCTTCTCGAGCTTCGGTTGTCCACCTGAATGTTTGATCTTTCTTCAGCATTAGGGTGATTGGCCTAATCATTCCCATGAAATCGGAAATAAACTTGCTGAAAAAATTTACTTTGCCTAGGAAAGACTAAACACCTTTCTTGTTTACCAGAAGGGGAAGTTCTTTGATAGCCTTTACTCGTTCGGGATCAATTGAAACACCTTCTCTAGACACATGTCCTAACAGCTTACCTTACGGTACTCTGAATACACATTTCTTATGGTTTAGGGAAACTCCAAACTCCTGGCACTTTTGAAAAACTAATTCCAAATGATCAAAATGATCATCCTTAGATTTAGAGAACATAGAAGGTTTATCCAAATAGATTAGAATAAACTTATTGATTAGTTCGTTGAATGCGATGTCCATCACCCGCTGGAATGTTGCCCCTTCATTGAATAAACTAAAAGGCATTTTAGCATATGCAAATGTTCCCCACTTTGTTGTGAACGTAGTCTTGTGTTGATCTCTTCTTTAACTCAAATCTGATTGTAGCCAGAAAAACCATCCAGCAGAGAAAACATTTCTGATCCTGCGACAATTTCTAGGATTGACTCCATAGAAGGCAACAGATAGTGGTCTTTTACATATGCTCTATTTAGGTCTCAGAAGTCCACACACAAGCAGATATCTCCATTCTTCTTTTAGACTGGGACCAGATTCGATACCCAAATACTATGTTTGATTGGGAAGATAATGCGTAACTCAATGAGCTTAGTTAGCTCCTGTGCCATAAGAGCTTCAATTTTAGGGTTGACTGGCCTCTGTTTCTGTCAGACTGGTTTCACACCTTTTGTTAGCTCAATAGTGTGTTGAATGATGTCAAGATCGTATCCCTCTAGATCATCATAGGACCAGGCCACTACTCCATATTTTTTGTAGAAACTGATGAGCCTTTCCTTAGCATAGTGTAGGACATTTTTTTCGACTTGGAGATTCTTACCATCGGAGACCCGAAGGTCCACATAATCATTTTTTTCTGCCATGAAGTTTCGCTTATCATTTCAGGCATCATATCACTCAAAAAAGTTTTCGAGAGTAACCAATCCTCTCAGAAGTTTATTAGATTTGAGCTGCATAATTTTTCTTTCATAAGCCTCAACAATATTTGGTTGAAGTTGATTGGAAAACTCCCCTGAGTGCTGGATAAACGAGGCGATGTGTTCATCACTTTCAAAAACCTGCCAACACTGATCATTATCAGGGATCACTGGTCAGACTAGTACTCGTACTGAATGTTCGTTATGAAGCAGGTTAGAGACAAGATCAAAATGAGCACCAATCACAGCCATGCGATCTACATCACTATTTCGTCTCCAGGGAACGGTATGGATGTTGAAAGCTTCAAAACCATCAATAAAGTCCCAAACTCGGTGCCGATAGGATCTCATACGAACATTCTTTGCTACAGAAATTCCTCAAACTTGGTTAACTACTAGTTCAGAATCTTCAAATACAATTAATTGCTTAATGCCCATTCGTTCTGCAAGGCTTAGGCCTTGGACTAACCCTTCATATTCGGCCTCATTGTTTGAATAGGTGAAATGAAAGCGGAAAGTCTTTAACCATTTTTTATTTTGCATGGATATTAGATATACCCCTGCTCTAGCACCTACTTTGCTTCTTGCTCTATCAAAGTACAATGTCCATAGCTCATTTGCTTGGTTATCCTCGTATTCTTTGGCGACCCTCGGAAGCACCTAGTCTTCATCATAAATTACATACGTGGCTAACCCTGTAGCATGATAATTTCCAAAAGGATCATTGTTTATGTGTTCACTCAACAGAGCATCTTCTTTATCATTCTGATCTCTACTCACTTTCTCTTCCTCTAGTAATTCAACGCAATACATTTCTTGCTTGGTGATAGAGGTATGCGCGGCTTCAAAATTGATCAAGGCTTCATATGCCACATGTTCAGAATGTAGAACCTCCGATTCTATCTTCATTTTTGTGCCGTGTTTCGTCCTAAGTATTAGATGTGACCAATCCAAGGACAGGTATCTACCCACCTTTGAAGTAAATTCTCGAGAGAGACAGAGACCAAACATAGGAGGGACATCTATGATCACTGTGTCCTGCGGGACCATGATACTAGGGCAGAAAATAGAGTTAAAGGAAGCACCTTGATGACACTTACGGTCTCAACTTTGTTTCCATCAAGCTGCATCACCTCTCTTTTCATAGGTTCGTAACTGAGTCCCAAAGCTTTCGGCTATCTATTTAGGCATAACCATTGAAACACCATGGATTGATATCATCAACAAGATTGTTCTGCCCTGCAGTTAATTCCCTACTCGAGCTTGGCGATGCACTCATCAGCGGAGTAGGCACTGACACCATTTGGTTTGTCATCAGAGCTAGTGGATTAGTGTGATGCGCACCCTGGTATTGATTCTGCTGATAAGAAGACCGCCCACCTTGATAGTTTTGATACGCAGGCTTCAGAGGCATTGCTTGGTTCCACTTAAGAGTAGTTATATCATTTTCCATGGTTCGCCACATCTCTTTGAGGTCGCTTATTTCATCTTTGGAAGAACCTGATGTAGAAGCCACATTTTCAGGGGCAACCACATATGTGCATATTGACTGGGCAGTTGTGAGCGCACTAGTTGACATGAACTCTTGCGTGGAGATTGATATTTCAGGAAATATTGGCATAATAGGTTGAGGAGGCAATTTTTATACAGTCTATCAAATGATTCTCGGACTTGATAGCTGTACCATACACATCTGGCAGAGTAGCTCCTCCCAAAGACTTGATCATCATAGAAATGTCAGAATTGATGGACTTCAGATAAAATATAAATGCCAACTCAAGAGTCGGGCATATGGTAACAGGGATACTCTACCAATTTGCGTGAAATCGGGCATTAAAGTCTGTTAGAGCCTCATGAGGGGCACGTTTTATGATAGATAGTTGATAATACAATGAAGAACAATTTCCGTCATTCGAGAATCTCTCATAAAACGGATCTCCAAGCTCATCCCAAGTGCGAATTGAATTAGGCGTCAATGTGCGGTACCAATCTAGTGCCTTGCCTTTGAAAGATGCGGCGAGAAGCCTCAGGGCTACATTATGTGCTGTGATCCCGTGTACCAGATATACATCCACCACATCCTGCAAATTTTTTGCGGGTGTTCTTGAGCTGTCTCTGGTAAACTTCGGTATAGCTTTCATGGTTGAAATCGGGATAGCGCCCCACACAGCAGGCGCTATCGAGGCTATCAGGGGACTTCCAGCGTCCCATGCTACGTAGTTTCTATTGGTGGCCAACAACATTGTGAGAGGCCAGGGCAGTGGGAATGGAATGGTTACCAGCTGATTTGCGACCGGGACTGTCCCTAGTGGAGGTACTAGTAAACTAGGGTTGCCTACAGTTTGGGATCTAGTTACAGACCAATGGCTCATACACCCTTCTAAAATGCAATTTCATTTAAGCTCAATCCCATCGGGCGTGCCAAAAAAGAACAAACTATTGACTCCAAAAATTGACGAGGTAATAGAGTCTTATGGGAAACTTACTTTAAGGGGGACCTTTTGCGCTAAATTGAGTAAGCTCTGGATTTTTAGAGAACTCGGCTTCTTCTATAATGGGGTTTGGAAAGGGAAAAGGAAGCAGATTTAATAAAGTAAACTCTAACCTAAGGCGATGCGCAAAGATTTAATGATGGCACGATAAATCATGGATTTAAGGGCCTAAATGGTATTGTCGTGTTCCAAAACATCATACTTAAGATTATAGCATAAACAATTCATTTATTGACATAAAATAATGTTGCATACATTCTCACTGCCAAGAGGAGTCATTAGACATGATCTAGGTAAGAAAACTTGCATCTAATATATATAGAAATTCTCAAATGAAGTGTCAAGACAATATAAAGCACAATTCACAATTTGATCAAATAGCATGAAAAAACAGAAAGGCCGAACAATTGGCACAGTCTGAGAGTTTTTGCAATTAGAATAAAACAGTAATAAAGGCTTGGCATCTTTTCTAAAACCAGCGTGTTTTTTTTTTTAGCTTTTCGGACCATTTCTCATCAACAGAGAAAATATATATAGCAGGAAAAACTTCCCACCACTTCGGAGAGCAATAATAGAAAAGATTATGCAATCCTTTACAATGATGCCTAAAACAACATATTCCCAAGGCCGTTACAACAGGATCGAGCCAGAACACAGCATCCAGTCATCTTGGGCACAGGTGCATCCTTTGTAATGATAGCGGTGCTCCCGGTTAGACAAGTGTCATTCAATGGTGCGAATGATTATGATAAGCAACAACCAATAGCATTATTTGGTTCATCCAGTTCATCACCCGCATAACAGATCTGCTGCTTAGGCACGTGGTAGGCTTTCGCTGCCCACATGAACCTTTCTCCCATTGCTACAGAGGATTTGCGAAAATGTAACACGTGTCGAATGGGTCGAGCACCTTATCACGATGGAGAGAACATTTATCAGCTGAGCGTAAAAGACGTGTGGCAGCATTTTGCTACTCGCGATTGCTATTTCATCCCTACGTTGAAAGATTTGCGAATGGGTTACAACTAGCAAGAGTCCACTACAGCTAGAAACTATGGGGCCCGCCGGCACCTTTTAGTAATGAAGGCTTCGTGGCAGCATTTTGTAGCCCGATGAGGAATCAAGAAAAAATAAATAAAAGCAACCTCCAGCCGTGACACGTGGAAGCACATCGGAGTTTCCCGAGACCCGAAGGGAATGTCGACACTCGATATTGCAAAGAGAAGACGCGTGGAGCAGCGGATCAAAACTTTGATAAAAGGCCGAGCAGACTTGGCGATGCATAGGCCGGCACACACAAAAATGAACCTGAAGGGAGCAAGTTTAATATTTATTTAACATTTACCAAGTAGTTAATACTGACATCATAGGTGAAAGAGGTACTAAATTTTTATTTTGAAAAAGGAATATGCATCTACACAACAGATTTCATGCAGATATAACAAATCATCCAATCATGCTTTCAAATTAAAAGAGTAAACATCTTTTACTTTTATATTTCAATTTGAATAATTTCATTTAAATAAGATAAATTATAACCTAGAGTAACAAGGTTAGGGATCCCTTGTCTAGTTTCTTTCAATCTTACAAGACTCAACATGTCATTTTCAAGAGGGAGAGAATCACTTGAGTGTTTTACCTCCAACCACAAACTTGCAGTCCCCCACACACCTTCCTAACTGGAAGTGGCCTTCCCCTTCAAGAAAGGGTTTAGTTAATAACCCTCTTAGTTCTACCATCTAAGCTCCAATGTTGTGCCCTACTTAAATAACAGTGTCATACAACTATGGATACCTTTAGACTATGTACAACATCTTTGACTAGCTAATTATCTAGATCACAATGATCTGCCAAGTACAGGTGGTGACAATTGCACTCACTTTGGCCAAAGTATTTGCATAATAAATACAAAAGCTACTAAGATAAAATTCATTTGTTTACCCACCGTACTCGACTTGGAGTACAATATCTAACCTTCTAATTTTTGACCAATAGTTACCTTATCATACCAATTTCCATATTAAAGAGATAAATTCATTAAAGTCATAATTCATTTAGATTGGTTATGGTTTCCTAAGAAACTACCACTTATCTAGGCTTTTAGTATTAGCCATGAGAGCATCCAATCTCCCACTCTAAGCACACAGTTATTAATGATGAATTACTATCATTGACTAATTTGAATTCATTACAAACTGAAAGTACTGACAAAATGTTCAATCATATATAGTAAATAAATATTAACCTTAAAAGTTGAAGATCCTTCTTCTTATTATAGTCTCTATTGTTCAATATTTAGCTTTGTTATATTTTCCTTCCTCAAAAAGTGAAGACTCACTAAATGAGTAACTCATTTGGGCTATTTCTTATTTCTCACTTGAACATTCAAGTTACTTTCATGTAACTATATTGGGTCTTGGCTAAAACCACTTGCTCTAGTCTTAACCCTAACCCTTGAGAGTGACTAGTCTTGAGGTATATAAATTTTAAGTAAAAATTGACACAAAATTATATCTTATTGACCTTCCTTGTCATAATATAGTATGAATAATACAAAGAAAAAGTCTACACAGTAATGGTTAGATATCCCTTAAGAATATAACTTCCTTTAGGTTATATAGTCCTTTTATGCATTTTAGTGAAATCTTGTTAACTAAGGAGAAACATAGTTGTAGACCAACTATTCCCATCTTGTAATAAATTACATAAACAAAAGTGCTTACTCACTAAGTTTGGAATATAACTTGTTTGGTAAAAAGAATACCTTGAACATTGAATTCCCTTGTTATCCTTTTGTAACCTCTGGGGTCCAGGCTATTGTCTCCAATTCAAGCCCTAACACAAAACAAAAGGTTTAACCTTCTCACCTATTCTTAGGCTTCTTTAGCAATATTGATGTCATAGTGTCATCGTCGGGATATATACCTAGTCCTTTAAAATATTTTGACTTAAGTTTACTTGAACTTGCTATTCAATCAATAGTAAACATAAAGAAGACTTTTACTCAACATTACTTGACTTTCTAGCGATAACTTGATTGAGTTATTTTGGTTTCATTTCATTACAAACTCCCAAATTACTTAATGTGACTACATGGTCTTGGAATATGCCACTAGTTTAAGTTATAAATGGAGTACAAAGATTTTCTACTCCCATGGATAGTCGTCATGGCATTCACTTACCAGCATAAACAATAAACTTGACCCAACTGGTCAACAGGTAACCAAGAAACTTCAAGCACATAATACTCTTCACTGGATGGTCTCTTACTTGGTATAAAACCTTAGAAGGGTTTGGACACTTATGCCACAAGAAAATTTGCATTTTAAAAAATCAATTCAATTCGCAAATCATTTATCAAGAAGAAATCAAGGACTCTATCCTTTTACAACATAGGTAATATTTCCACTTTAGCACCTAGCTATGCTTATTAATTTATTAATTCTTCTTTCCTCACAATATTTAATCTTGGTTTAAAAACTCTCATAACAAGATTCCACTTTTTAATCTTCACATACACATTCAGGAAATTATCTAGAGTTATGTCATACAAAAAATCTCTCAAATTTTTCAAGGAACTCAAGCCAATTTCCTCTACTATTAAGGAGGAGTTTTACAATCTCCACGAAGTCATTTACATAAACAAAAAAAAAGACAAAACTAATTTTGAATATGTATTCTCATAACTTAGTTTTTTTTTAAGGATTCAACCTATTCCAAGAACCCAGGAAAGATACAGAGACTCAACTTAGCCATCTCAAAGATACATGAAGGATTTTTTCATGAAACTGAAAGGTAATTAAATCCAATCACAAGCATCTCTTTATACACCATTCATAAAAAAAATTTGCAAATAAGAAAATGGTAACATTAGTGAAGAATCACTTGCCTACTTACAAGCTTTACAAGTGTAGAATGTTGTTCATTTACATAGGCTGATGGTGATTCTCTAAGAGTGACTTCCTCACTCACTCACATAACTACTCTACCAAGCTCCAACTATCTCCTTCGAGTTTCTTTCTATAAGAAATGGATATCGACTGGTTGCATCTCCTAGTTTACTTCTTATGAAATTCTTAAAAGGAATGTATTATATCAGATTAGCATCAATTATTCCTCTCTCCAACCGCTTTACCATTATAAATTAGCATATTTATATTCTACGATTGCAATGATTTGATTTAGTTATCAGATAACCAATCACCGCCAAGAAGTTACCAAGGGGTTGCAAAATATTAGCAACTATCTTTCAAAGATTACTCTGATAGGATAAAAGGAGAGAAGCATTTTTAATAGTTGATTGCACAATCGGTTTCACCCTATTTACCCACAAACTACTTCCAAATATGGCTCCATAAATATTTTGGTTGCCATCAATTTCAATAATTATTTACAAATCAATTTATATTGAAAATGGTTATTGATAGCTCACTGAGCAACTTTCCACGAATCCAAATGTGGTCTTTCCCTATATTACACATAGTTCAAACTTGTGCAACCCTTGGTTGAGCACTGTGGCCTTTTAAGACTTTAATGACATTTGAAATACATTAGAACTATTACCGCCTTCATTATCTCAGGTTGCGACTTTTACATTTCATAAGGACATTTAAAACAAAACATGAATATCGACTGGTTGCATTTGCTAGCTTACTTCCTATGAACTTCTTAAAAGGCATGTATTATATCAGATTAGCGTCGATTATTCCTCTCTCCAACCCCTTTACATTTGAAATACGTTAGAACTATTACCGCGTTCATTATCTCAGGTTGCAACGTTTACAATTCATAAGGACATTTAAAACAAAACATAAATAGTCATACCTATGCGACCTCTATACATATATGCTCCTCTTTGAATGAGTTGAGCTATCACACAGTATAACGAGCTTTTTTAAAATAAGAATGAGTTAAAACACCAACCCCATGGCTATATTAGCCAGCTCACATATATGAAAATGCATATGCATGCATATACTTGTTTATACATGTGTGAACGTATATGCACATATGTTGGCATGTAGTTTTGTCTATGTACGTGCATATGCATCCATGTATATATATACACATTTATATTTACATATGTTTACTTATTCTCACATATATGCATATTCATATATATTCTCTTATATATGTATAGAAAAAATAAGATTAATAAACCCTAAAGTAGCCACACCAAACCAAAACGGATGACACGACTAAGTTGACTTAGGTTGGCTTACCTCCAAGAATGCTAGAGACATCCTTAGACTCAATAGGTTTATGGGAAACAGTACTTGGTCAATGCTAAGCTCAGATGGCATTACCAGAAGATTCACAACTTATCCCTTCTCCCAGGTGATACTCCCCTTCTTTCCCTTTGGAGGTGCTTGGATCACTCTTGCATTTTCACTCAAGCAAACAATGGTAGTTATCTTGGAAAGCATTAAATCATGATCATATCATTGCATTTTTATTAATAATTAATTTGAAGAAAATAGCATCATCTCATACTATTTCATCATATTTATTTCATTAGATAGTCATCATCATTCCATTTAAATGCAATAATCTAACATTGCACAAATTTATCAGAATATAAATTTCTAGGTTCCATAGTCTCATGTCTTTATCACATTAATTACCATAAAGTGAAAAGTAATTTTAGTAATTTAGGGTGGGATGTAACATATCCCCCCCGCTTGATAATCATCATCCTTGATGATGTAAAGTATCATAACATATAACAAATAATGAAAAATTCTTAATTTCAAGTTTTAAATTTATGCAGAAGATGGGGAAATTTTTGTTTGATTTCCTTATATATTTTTTTCTCTCATAGCATTGTCCTCTGCAATATGGTCCCACTGGACCTTGCATAGCTACATTGTAAATACGTAGATGGAGCTTGCACAATTCAAGCACTATTTCTCTTACTAAGAGTTGTCTCTGTATTCGTTTAACAACATAGCTTTATGTCTAATGTGGGCTCCCACTATCCTTTTCTTGATTAACTTGATTTGTTCTTCAATCTTTGATAGCATTTCTAGACCAAGGCTAATCCTATCTTCTAGCTTATCCCAACTAATAGGATTTTGACACTTTCTTCCACACAATGTTTGAAATAGATCCTTTTTAAAGATAGAGGTTATTGTATGAAAACTCTTACATGTGGAAGATATTCCTCCCACTTGTATGACTAATCCATACAATACACTCACAATAGGTCCTCAAATTCCTAGTTTACTCTCTTTGTCTGAATATCTGTCTTACCTAAGGATGTGCTAAACTTATGTTCAACTAAGTTCCAAGTGAGGTGAATAAGGTTTGGCAAACCTTGAAGTTATATGAGTGTCCCTTTTTGAGATAATCTTCTCAGGAACACAATGAAACCTGAATTATTTATACAAACCTACGAGCTATGCCTAGTGATTTATTTAACAAATACTTGAGTATTAGATGGCTAACTTGGTGGGTTCATTCACCACTACTGACATTGGATTATTCCTATTTCTAGACATAATAAGACCGTGTACTAAAGATCTAGTACTCCCATTCTAATATCTCATGAGGTATAAAATCCTCCCAGGTGATATTGTTCCCTTTCCACTCTCTAGAATTCTAGACCTTCTACTACATACCTTACAATATCCTTCTTCATTCCCTTCCAAAATCATAGTGGCTCAACTTCAACCAAAAAAAAATTATTATCCTAAGCCATTCTGAATATGGTGTGAAGTGAACCTCTCTCCACACTATATTCCTCAACTCTTCTAGTTTCGACACATATATTCTTTCTTAAAATCTCAATGGTTTATCTGGCTCAAAATTAATCTCATCACTAGTTCCTGGGAATTGCTCATGAGAGCTTGCTTGAATTGAGCAAGCTTAAAGATTTGTACCCTTCAATTGGTCAAACACTTCAGATACTCTAAGAAGGTTATTGAAAGAGAAAAAGGGATAATTGTGTGTGTTTGAAATGTGGAAAGTTACTACCAACACAAACCTTAATGAAACAAATTATATTAAAGATTTAAAGCAAAGAAGCTACTCTAAATTTCAATTTAACAAATCTTTTAAGAACGTCTCATTGTCCTCTATTCTTAATGATTCATTTAACCTCTTGGCCCTCATATTTCTATGTGCACAAAGGCTATTAGAATGACACTTAAGAAACAAGATTAGTATTTAACATGCAAGCTAATTAAATTCCTACATGAAACTAAATGGTAGAAATGATGATGGATATTATGATGAATGATGGAAGATTATGATGAATGATGGGTGACTATGATGAATCAAAAAACGGTGGTGGATACTATGGTGGTGATCTTTACGATTCTACATATGCTCAACTGCAAACTCTAAATATACTAATCTAAAATGCAACTATGATGCAAAGGATGACATAAAATGCAACTATGAAGCAAAGTGTTAGTCTAAGATCTAACTATGATGCAAAACATGATATAAAAACTAATTATAAGACTCCAAACTGCCCCGAAGCTCAAACGATAAACCTACATGATAACTCTATTCAAAAGTGGATGTCAAATGTGTGGGAGAATCAAGTGTGTGAGGAATAAGCCATGTGTTTGAAAATAATTCTAATTTAAAAATTAGAATTATTTAATTTCATGTGACCTTGGTGAGGTGGCATAAAAAGTTGTAAACATGTGCTTGAATTCCTAATCTAAGATTAGTGAAACTTAATTAAATAAAATAAACTTTAAAAATTCATTTATTTAATTAAATTAGAAGAATTTGATTTTTTTAGATTTGAAGAATTAAAGGATATGAAAAATATAAATAAATTGCGAGTTTATTTATATGTAGTCAAATATTAATTAAATAACTAGTATTTAATTAATTAAATGTTGTGACCGATTTTAGGTGTATACATTTTGCCCCTCTTTGAAGTAATGCATTTACACGTTGCTTCGAAGAAAATTTTGATACCAATGCTAAGCAAATAAATTTTTCGATGCCCCAGACGTTCATTTTCAGGTGAAGACGGATATATGCCCCCTCAGGAGATAAATCGATGAATTTTTGAATTATTAGGATTTTTGGAAAAAATTTAAAATTTTGATGATTTGATGATGATCTCAAAATTTTATGCATCAAAATAGATTTATCTCCCGACAAATGATGTACAAGCCACTAGGTTATGAAATTGATTAATTAGGGCCCCTTTGAAAAATAAAACATCCCCATAAAATGCCACTTAATTAACCTTAAAAGGTTAAAAAGTGTGATTAGAAATTTCATTTGAGCCTTTGGAAATTTGAAAACTTGTGAGTGAGTGATTTGATGAATTGATGCCTTATGTTGCCTCCTTGTGTTTGATGTTTGATGAGCACGTTTAGCCAATTGATTTGATGATGTTGATGTGATAGTTGATGTTTGACATCATGATAGGTGAGGATCAATCATAGGATGATGATGATTAACCTCATGATAGGTGAGGGTCAATGATAGTATGTTGATGATTGTCCTCATGATAGGTGAGGATCAATGATAGATTGATGATTGACCTCATGATAGGCAAGGATCAATCATAGGATGATGATGATTGACCTCATAATAGGATAGGATCAATGATAGATTGATGATTGATTGATTGACCTCATGATAGGTGAGGTTGATGATAGATTGATAATTGACCTCATGATAGGCGAGCTTGAATTGATTGATGAACCTCATAATAGGAGGGGTGCATTGATTGATGAACCTCATTATAGGAAAGGTTGAATTGATTGATAAGATTGTTGATTTGTGATATGTTATGATCATAGGAGGATTTCCGCATCTGGTGTAGGTGGATTAAGATTTGATTGGGAGATGTGGTTTGACTTCTCTGATTGATTGATATGCCCCAGTATAGGATTGATTAATGTACTAAGACTTGATGATGTACCAAGACCTAATGTATACATTGATTCAGTTGAGACATTGATGATGTACCTCTTGATTTGAGACATTATGATACACTGCCATTTTTGATATTGATGTATCTCTTTATACCTTTGGATATCCTCTTACACTTTGACATCATTTTGAGTTATATATGACGTGGAGATTGTTGGTGTAATTAATTAATTAATTATTACATTAGCATAAGTTAACTTAGGTCTTGCATTTAATCATTAAGTCCTAGGTTGCATTATTAGATAAATCATTTAATAAGTGGGATAATATTCCCTTCCTAGTTTGGTGGGATAAGATTCCTTCTAGAAGATGAGTTGTCCTTCTAGAACTTATCTCCTCATTTAATGTTCTTCACCATTAGGGTTCACATGTTGTCACATGTTGTTTGATCTTGACACATGGCAACATCTCATGCATATTAGGGTTTAGCTCATGCCTATATATTCAAGGCATCTTGTACATTTGTAATATATCAATCATATCAAGATATCAATCAAATATCATATCAATATAGAATCTTTAATCAAGCATTCCATTGTTGCAACACTTCTTTTGTGGTTGATTTTCTTTCATGGCTAAAGTCCTACATTGAAGATTTTGGAGCTTCAGGGGATGTGCAATTCTTTGGACTAAGCTTTGGGAGCTATATGGAGATTCCGACACTCGTCCATTCCCTGATGATCATGCTTCAGAATGTCATTCTTCAGATCATGTACCCCATGATGCTATTGTTGTGCAGGAAGTTGATTACCTTGATCTTTCCGAAGAGGTTGACAAGGTTCCTTTCAGTGCTTCTTCTTCATCAGAGACAGTTGGTATCCCTTCACATTCAGTGATTCCTTGTCCAGAATCACTAATTGAGGCTTCCACTCTCATCATCCATCAGGACACATTCTGTTTTCCAAACTTGACATCACATGATGGCTTTGTTTCAGGTATCATTGCCTTGGCCACTTCTACAGGTTTGGAGAACATTCTTGAGGGGATATCACTCCTCTATTCAGATTTCACTTTGGAGAGTTGTTTTGAGTCTCCTCATTCCTTTGTCTCAACCTTGATTGGGAATTCAGAGACTATCTTGGAGGCACTTGGTTTCTCTTCAGAGATTTCATATTCGAGACTTCTTCCATGTCCTTCCATTTAGGATTTGAGGTTTCTTCAGCATCCACCATTGGATTTGCTTCTTCCTAGCAGGAGATTTGTGGTTTGGACACCTTCGTTGCTTCAGACTTCTTTCAGTGGTTTTGAGGATACTTCATTCAGGGGGGGCTATCAAGTCTCCATCACATCCATCATATCTCAGTCTTTGGATATTGTTCAGTATCAGTTTCTGCATCATCCTGGTTTGTCACCCTCTTCATTGTTTGGGACTATGGCATTTTCATCATCAGGCATGGAGACACTTGAGCAGAGTTCTGAGACATCATCGACATCCATCTTCATCCTTCCTTCCATCAATTCCTATCCGGAATGGGAAGCATCTCTCCACTTGTAGTTGGTTTTGTTTCTTCCGAAAGGGAGACAAGTTGCTTGTCGACATTGGATCTTGTTCTGTCTTCAAACACTTCCTTTCTTGCAGGTGATCTCATCTTTTGGGGGGGCTATTTTGTCTCTCTCTTTCCTCCCTATGGGGGGGCATTGATTGTATTGTATCCATGTGACGGATGGTGTACTTGGGGGGTATTTGGGAGTCCTCCATCCTTTCCTTCCCATCCTATCTCACATCTTTTTGGATTTTCATCTCTCTTTTGGAGAGGGGTTTTGTTCCCACTGGGTTTTCCCCTTTTCTCCGTTTGTGGGAGATTTTCTTGCATCTTCATGTACATGGGTACCTAACATGGCCTCGTAGCCGGGACCCATCATCATCATCATCGATCATCATCTTTGCATAATCATTGCATTTTCCTCCCTAAGTTGCACTTATGGGGGGGTGTTGGTGTTATTAATTAATTAATTATTACACTAGCATAAGTTAACTTAGGTCTTGCATTTAATCATTAAGTCCTAGGTTGCATTATTAGATAAATCATTTAATAAGTGGGATAATATTCCCTTCCTAGTTTGGTGGGGTAAGATTCCTTCTAGAAGATGAGTTGTCCTTCTAGAACTTATCTCCTCATTTAATGTTCTTCACCATTAGGGTTCACATGTTGTCACATGTTGTTTGATCTTGACACATGGCAACATCTCATGCATATTAGGGTTTAGCTCATGCCTATATATTCAAGGCATCTTGTACATTTGTAATATATCAATCATATCAAGATATCAATCAGATATCATATCAATATAGAATCTTTAATCAAGCATTCCATTGTTGCAACACTTCTTTTGTGGTTGATTATCTTTCATGGCTAAAGTCCTGCATTGAAGATTCTGGAGCTTCAGGGGCTGTGCAATTCATCATCTCAACAGAGATGATGATGATTGATATATGTGTCTATATGATGTTTATATGTAATGATGATCATGATGATTATGATGGATGCATTTGGTTTCTATTTTATGATGCTATGTGATGTTCTATATGATGATGATATGATATGCTATGAATGCATTTTCTATTTTATGATCATGATTATGATGCTTATGATGTTGATGAGGATGTAATTTGTGTGTTATGATTCTATGATGTTTTATGAATGATGCCTATATGATGTATGTGATGGATCCTATTATGCAAATGATATGTGATGCATTTTATGTTTTTATACTTTTCTAATGCAAATAAATGATGTAATGTATGAAATGAACACAAGATAGTGCATATTTCTATTGATGTTTATGTGATGTTTATATGTGATGATGATCATGATGATTATGGTGCTTTGTAATGACGAGGTGATGCAATGATGATTATGGAATGTATGCAATGATAATATGATAATGCATGATTATGTTGATCCAGTGAGTCCTTTGTCATTCTTCGATTTTCAAGTAATAACAAATTCATCTTCACTACTAGTTTTAGATGTTCATAACAAGGGAATTATATCCTTGTTAATCAATCATGTTTTTCAACAACTTTTTGTTCTTGGAAATCTTACTTTGTTGGATATGTCTTTCAATATTCTTATGTGAATCCAAGATCCATTTTATTAAAGGAATACATGATTTCAGTGATGCATCAAGTTCAATTATAGATGCATCAAGTTCAATTATGCCCCTATTAAAATAAATATTCTTTTCTTCTTGGAAATCTTACTCGGCTGGATATGTCTTTCCATCTTCTTAATGGACCAATTTATTAATCCATTAATAATTGATAAAATTATTTTGATTATGCAAGTGAGATGCAATGAACTTCTTTCTTTTTTTTATGTGGATATTATGATGTGATGCATACATGGATGAATGATGTGATAATGCATATGTGATGTATGTAATTGATGATGGAACTAATGTGCAACTATATGAAAATGATGTGTTTATGGTAATGTCAAGTGTACTCAATCCATTAATGTGAGAGATAACATCATTGTGAAATCATTTCAACCTTGGAAAACCCCTAAATAAAAATGAAAAACTATCATGGATGCAATCTAATATAACCATGCAGATCTAGTATGCAAATGTTGTCATTGTAATAGCCAATTTGTTGTGCTTTTTATCATCATTGAGCCTTTAAAATGTTGAAACTGAGTACAATCATTGATGGTATATTTAGACCATGATGACTTGAGTACTACTCCATGATGTTTGATAGTGCAACTTAACACAAGCATCTAAGTCTAATTAAACCGAGATGAACTGAGTATTGTTTGCGTAAACAGACAAGAGTTAATCATTTTCCTATGCAAATTCAGAATGTCATTAGTGATACTTTGTAGAGCACATCCCACGACAATTTACACAATAATAATGATAAACTCACAAACAACAGACAAAGAAAAATCATTCTCCTTCTTGGCTCCTCTAGTTCAATACATCATCAAGGGGCTCCAAAGATATGATAATAAAAATCAAAGTACAACAATTAAAAATTTGTGTTTGGCGTGATAAGCCCTTGATTCAGAAGTAACATCATCCATGTGAAGTTTTTTTTTGGTTTGATTGATTTGGATTTTTGGTTGATGTGTTCATGTATTTCTGATGGTGTTTGATGTTCAATGTTGAGTTGCACAATAATCATGCTTTGGGTTGTGTTGTACTACTACTGTTTGTCTGTTGGTTCAAGCTCAAAGTTTATTGCCCCTAGTGAGTTGAGGATTTTTCCCCCAGCCTAGGGTGAGACATGACCGTGATGCCAGGATATGTACATAGTGCTTTCCAAGGATAGGTAGATGGATGACAAAAGCAAATGGTCGACATGCTCAAATAGATGGAAAAGTTATCCTATCACAAATAGTGCCTATTGCTAGGTTTTCACTACTTGTTTTTATTGCACTTTTTCAGATTTCCAGATTTTTTTTATTTTTCACTTTTTTTTGTATTTTTGTATTTTTCTTTTTTTTTTTAAATTTTTGATAGACTTTTTTTTTCTTTTTGCTTTTTATTTTTGAAGGATATTTTCTTATGTTTTTGTATTTTTTCAGGACTTTTTCTGATGCACTAGATGATTCAAGTGTAGAACCTTCTTGTGATGCAGGTTGTTGAGGGGTTCATCAAATAAATCCCCTTCTGGTGTGGACAATTGATATGCTCCTAATCCGAAGAATGATACAATAGTGCCCTAATACTGTGTGAATGATCGTGCTAGATGAAAAGACCCAATCGGAATGAGGAGTACGAGTGGCAAGTATAATGGATGATAGAGGTGACAAATGAAAGATGCTATGATAGGATCCCTAATGTGCACGTTATGTGGGTAATTAGGCTTTAGAAAAAAAGGAACTTGGATGACCGATGAGTTATAGTATGTGAAGGGGTCACCATCAAAGATGCATTGAAAGACATCACCAGTGGAGGTGTAATGATATGGTGGATATGTGAACATGGATGGGTGAAAGCGAATATGCGGTATAAGTGACATGGATGTAGACCGTGAATCAAAAATTTCTTTCTTTGATTTTCTTATTTGATAGATTCCCCCAATGAGTTTTGAGGGAGAGGCATGTTTGGAGATCAACTTTTGCACACTTTTATTTTTTACTTTGATTTTTTATTTGTCCAATAGCTTTTTATTTTAGCTAGGGGACTTGTCTAGATCTTTCTTTCTTTTTGATTGGTCCAATAGCTTTTTGTATTGGCTAAGGGACTTTGATTCATCCTTTTATTTCTTCTGATTTTTCCAATAGCTTTTTATTTTGGCTAAGGGACTTCTCTTTATTTTTCTTTTGTGGCAAGCTTTCTTTTGGTTTTGAATATCCTTTTGAAAAAGGAATTTTTACCTTTGATTTATGATTTGCCTCCTTTATATTTGCTTTAGATGATACTTGTTGATCCATGTCTACAAGGTAGATGGATTTGGGTGAGATGAATGGAGTGGGAGTGATGATGCCATCAATGGAGTCTTTGATACTATCCTTTTTGGTACTACTAACATCAATAGAGGCTTGCACGTCCTTAGCTTCTTGGAAAGATGACTTGATAGATGGAACATTAGGAGATTCATACCCTAGCCTAGGGAAAGTGTGATAGAAGGATGATGAGTGTATTTCCTCAGCAAGATCATGGTCAAAGAGTGGGTTATCATAGATATCCTAGTCAAACAAGGGGTTATCATAGGTATCAAAAGCTTGTGTGCAGCCAGATATAGAAAGGGTAGGTGTATCATCAAGATCCCAAAAGGTTTCAATCCCAGCACGGTCATCTTTTTGCATTTCTTATGTAGCAGTCTCAACATCATTGTTGGAAGTATGACATTTTTTGACAACAGTAGTAGTGTCATTTATTAGCAACTTATCTAGACAATATTCTCCACATCCTAGATCATGAATTTCGACTTTGGGGTTTGATAGTACAGTGACTGGAGTGGATGTTTGACGGTTTAAGGATCAACATTTATTTGAGGGGGGGATGCTTCACAATTGCTAGGGATGGTGATTTCAACTTTAGGACTTTGATTATGGCTAGACATGAGAGAATTAGGATCTCCTTGTATTGTGATTTGAACTCCATCATGAGAAAATTTCAAGCATTGATGGTATGTAGAGGAAACTACTTGCATTTCATGTATCTGTGGTCTTCCAAGGAGGATATTATAGGTCAAGGGGAGATCAAGGACTTGGCAAACCACATCTTTCACCACAGGGCCAATTCTAATTGGTAGAGTAATTGATCCTTTAGATAAGTGCTCTTCTAAATCATCCCTTCATGGTAATCTTTTACTGGAGTCTATTACATTTTCTAAATATCCCAAGGCATGTATAAAATTTAAAGAGAAGATATTTAAACTTGCTCCTCCATCTATTAGAACACTTTTGACTAGAAATTTATGGATCAAAACCTCAATATGAAGTGGAGCATTATGCAAATGGGTGAGTGATGTATCATAATTTTTAGTAAATGATAGGAAATGAGGTGTGGTCGTGTGTCCCACCATAGCTTGGGATTGAAAAACTTTCAAATTAGCTCGTACAATGTCTTGTTCATCATGAATCTGATTGTGAACTACAAAAATGTTAAGAATGGTAGTCTCATAGACATAGTTTACATTCTTTCCTTTGTTGTTTGATGAAGAAGATTCCCCTTTTTCATAGTTTGGTAGAGGGTTCTTGAATGCTCCCTGATCATTGTTCATTTGGGGTCCTTATACAAATATGGTCTTGTTATCAATCAAGTCTTGTATCAAATCTTTCACCTGTATACAGTCATTTATCTTGTGTCCTTTCTTTCAATGAAAGTCACAAAAATGAGCATCACTCCACCACCAAGGTTTAACTTGTGGGTTATAATCTTGTGCCTCTCGTAATGTTATGACTTTAGCTTCAAGAATATCTTTCAATGCTAATTCCAATGATTGTCCTAAAGTTCTGAACCTTCGGCTATTTGATCATGCTTGCTATGGTGGTGGTTTGGTTTCAACATTAATTTGATTGTTGTTTTGGTTGTTGTTTTGATTGTTGTTTTGATTTGTCTTGGTGGCAGTTGTTGTTAAGTTGAATACAGGTTTTGCATTTTGGTTTTCAACTATGCCATCATTGTTACCCACATTCTTGTTTCAATGCCAAAAATTTGGTTTATCATTGTTGTTGTAATTGTTGGAGGAATTTGATGAGTTGTTTTCATTGTAAATTTTGATGAATCCTCTCTTGACTAAAGCCTCTTTGATTTTTATTCCATTTTCAATCAACTTTTCGAAGGTTGGTGGACATTGCAATTCCAATATATAACTCACCTTGTCATTTAGGTTGTCGATAAATATTTCTATCTTTTCCTTTTTAGGTATTGGACAAGAATATCATGTAAATAGGCTTCTCCATTTTTGCAAGAATATAAGGAACGATTCACCCTTCTTTTGTTTCAAGTTACAAAGATCTTTCATAGTGATGTCATGTTGGATGTTGTAAGAGTCTTGGGTGATGAACTTGTTGACTAATTCCTCAAAGGTGTTAATTGGTGGACTGAGTTTGGAAAACCATTCAAGGAATTGTCCTCCTAAGCTACATGTAAATAGTTGCATCAAGTAAGTTTCCTCATAGGAAAATTCAAGACTCATGGTTCTAAATTCCCTCACATGATCAATTGGATCGGTTTTTCCATTGTATTTGTCGTACATAGGGAATTCACAATGTTTTGGAAAGGGAATCACGTGAATACTTTGATCAAACAGATATGGAAAAAATGCCTTAGATCAAGTATCCTTTTGAATTTCCCCTTTGCATGTAAAGCATTTGTTATTGGAGGTTCTTTACTAGATGAGTCAAGGCAACTACTTGTTCGGGATCATTTTTGGGTTTTTTTGGAGGTGCTTTCAGTTGATTTACATCAAAGTCATCCGACAATTTGGCACCTTGTTTAGCTAGTTCATAAGGAGGTATTTTTCCCCATTTCTTTTGAAAATATTTTCTAAACATTTGTGGAAATTGGGGTCTTGTTCAGCATGTTGAATATCTTCTTCAGTTACTTCTTCCCCTTCAGTGTTGTTGAGTCCATAGAAAGGATTCTCTTCAACCTTAGCCATGGTGTTTTGAGTTTCATTATTTTGAGTTTCGATAGTTGGAGTTTCGATGGTTTGCATTTCAATGTTCGAAGTTTTGATTGTTGGAGTTTCAATGTTTTGTGTTTCAAGTTCTTTTTCCTTGAGCTTCTAATTTTGTAACCTTGTTTGAATGGGAATACAAGTGTTGTACTTTGACTAAACTTTGGTTTATGTTTGGGAGAGTGCCAAGGATTACAACTAAGTCAAATAGAATGACAAATTCTATGAATGAGAATAAGTTGGATTTGATTATATAGCTTCATTTCATGATGAAAGGATGAAAAATCCCGATGATGAAACTAGGCTTAATAATCAAAGGTGTGATAAATTTGATGGTTTTGGCACTTTGATATGTTAGATCTTGGTTTAGGTGGGAGAATTCCACTTGTACAGGTTAATTTTTAAAAGTTTAGACTCTAAGATACCTAAGAAATGATTATGAACTTGAGAAGGTTCTAAAATTTTGGTTCCAACTATGAAATAGGGGACAAGTTTTTCTTCCTATACGAGATACTCAAATCTTTGGAAAAGTCTTGGATTTTGACAATAGTAAAACAAATACAAGTTGGGATTGTTCCTTGAAGCTCTTTTGTAGAAATTGAAGACCAATCTCTCCCTAAATTCGTAGAGTGTTGAGAGACATTTTTTATGAGCTTTTGGACTAAGAACTATGGACTTTGGTTTCTGGACTTTAATCTTTCATGAAATAATTTGATAAAGCACATTTTTAGACTCTATTGTGTACTACTGAGGATTCCCGGGATGAGACTGATTGTCAGACAAGAGATGAATTTAGGTCACTGGTTTTCTGATCTACAAAATGCACCAAAGCATGTGCAAAATGTGCCACAATAGGTGCAAAATCTACCAGAATAAGTGCTAGATTCATCAGACTAGGTGAAAAATGCATTGAACTAGGTGCAAAACAGGTTTAAACAGGTGCAAGATGTGTTTCAAGACTAGCAATATGTGCCATAAAGTTTTACAAGGCTCCGTAAGCAAGTTTTGACTATGGTAACTTGGAAAATATGCATGAAGACAGGTGCAAGATGCACCAGAAAGCAGCCAATATGCGCTAGAAGGTTTACAAGACGCGCCAGACTAGGAGAACAACACTGTTTCTTGAAAGTTTCTTTGATTCTTCAAATTTTCCAGTTAGAGATTTGGTCATTTCAATGAATGTTATTCTAAATCAAGGTTTTCACTTTCGACATATGATGTTTTTTTTTAAATTTGTTTTGAAAAAACTTTGATAAAGACACATCAAGCAATGTACAATCCTAAGGCTGTGAAAGATTGTATTCTTTTGTATTCCACGTGGGTTTTACCCAAACCACACTTATTCTTAGCGGATGAATTCAGAAGCTTGGCCACACAGGCCCCCCCTTATAGTGCACTCACTTCTCAAGTCAACCAAGATTCTCACCCCCATAAAACTCCCATGGAAAGCTAATCATCTCTACTAAAAACTGTGAGAATGTGGATTCCTTTGCAACAACCATTGCTGCACCAAAGAATAGATAAAGGTTTTTGGCCAAACTATAATAAGGGTTCTATTATGGACATTCCGTTCATGGGGGATAAACCATGTGGCGAGAGACAATTGTTTCCCTTCTCATCGGAACTATCCTCTTGATACTGGCCTTTGTTCCAATATCCACATTTATATACCAACTAGAAGTAACTTGGCTTTAGTGTGTTACCAGTTGGGTCATTCCCTTGGATGATTACTTTTTCCCACTACAAGGCAAGCCCTCTAAGATAAATAAAAGCAAGCAAGTATACCCGTAGTTCAATCACTATTTATTTTGCATGAATAAAGAGAGAACACATGCTATATACTCCACTCACACTCACAGATAAACATGAATGGGTCTAGCTTTTTGGTTACCCAGTTAAGGGCAGAGAATATTCCTACCATCCATTTCCTACCATCCATTAAGCATGAAAGACATGGTATTCATTAATCCTTTAATTAAGTTGTGTTCCTAACTTAACCAAAAGGAAACAATTAAATCACTTCCAACCCCTGCAATATGTCAGTAGTTTATGTTTGAGTCTTTGATAACAAATCTGGGAAACCTGCAAGACAAAAACACAAGGTATTAGTTCTCAGATTTAGTGAAAAATAATGAAACTGCAAAATGCACCAAAATGGAGACAATATGTGCCAAAGAAAGTGTCATTTGTGCCAAAAGTCTCATGTTTGAACCTGCGAACATAATTTTTCCATAATGTTAAAAAGAATGGGAAAGGACCCCACGGTGGGCGCCATTTTGTGCGTGTGTGAAATGTGGAAAGTTAGTATCAACAAAAACCTTAATGAAACGAATTATATTAAAGATTCAAAGCAAAGAAGCTACTCTAAATTTCAATTTAACAAATCTTTTAAGAACGTCTCATTGTCCTCTATTCTTAATGATTCCTTTAACCTCTTGGCCCTCATATTTCTATGTGCACAAAGGTTGTTAGAATGACACTTAAGAAACAAGATTAGTATTTAACATGCACGCTAATTAAATTCCTACATGAAACTAAATGGTAGAAATGATGATGGATACTATGATGAATGATGGATGATTATGATGAATGATGGGTGACTATGATGAATGGAAAAATGGTGGTGGATACTATGGTGGTGATCTATATGATTCTACATATGCTCAAATGAAAAATATAAATATACTAATCTAAAATGCAAGTATGATGCAAAGGATGACATAAAATGCAACTATGAAGCAAAGTGTTAGTCTAAGATCTAACTATTATGTAAAACATTGTATAAAAACTAATTATAAGACTCCAAAGTGCTCCCAAGCTCAAACGATAAAAATGCATGATAACTCTATTCAAAAGTGGATGCCAAATGTGTGGGAGAATCAAGTGTGTGAGGAATAAGCCATGTGTTTGAAAATAATTCTAATTTAAAAATTAGAATTATTTAATTTCATGTGACCTTGGTGAGGTGGCATAAAAAGTTGTAGACGTGCTTGAATTCCTAATCTAAGATTAGTGAAACTTAATTAAATAAAACTAACTTTTTAAAAAAAAAAAATTAATTAAATTAGAAGAATATGATTTTTTTAGATTTGAAGAATTAAAGGATATGACCAATATAAATAAATTGTGAATTTATTTATACATAGTTGAATATTAATTAAATAACTAGAATTTAATTACTTAAATGTTGTGACCGATTTTAGGTGTATACAATAACCATTAGAACATATGATGATAATGAGAGGGACTCAGAAGGAACAATAAAGCTACCTATATAAGTAGGTCTTGCAATAGCTGAGACACCATGTCAAGTCTTAGACCTTGACTTGCCATACAACATCCTTTTGGGTTGCTCATGGATCCATATCATGTAGGCCATTGCATATACCTATCATCAGTGTCTAAAGTTTCCATACATTGACGAGGACATTACCATCCATGATGAACCCGAACCTTTCTACTACTACAAATGTTTGGAAGAGAAATATCACATATTCCTCCAAGTTACAAATAATGAAACTTCCATCATATTGAGAAAGTGTCTAAAATAATCAAGGTAAAAAAAATACCTTTCAAAGATGGTGAGAGCTAAATGTCGAGGTCATATATGAAGTCAATTTCTCAAAATGGGTATATCAAGAGGAACAAGAAGAAGGTCCTCTTCCCATGGATCCAAGTAGCAAAGGTTATCAATTGATCAAAAATATGGGCTATACAAGCATTACTAGACCTGGCTTGAAACAAAAAGGTATTTTTGAACCTATCATCTTAGAAAACTGATCAAAGAATAAAGGTATTAGGTACAACTCAAACAAAAATGTGACCTCTCTAATTGAAAAAATATTTATTGAGGAATTTGAATATTCTCCTTGGTTAAATCCATTTGATGATGAGGATATTGAAGACTTACGCATGTGTATAATAAAATTATTTGAAAATGCCTCTATATACACCATCAATACCACATCATTTACATCCCCTATCCCAAACAATGAACTCAAACTCATCTACCCCTAGCTCATAGATTAGGACCAACAACAAGCACTAGTTCATGATTTATTCAAAAATGGAGAGGCTATCACAAAACTCATGGGGCTCTAAGAAGGCATACCTTTTTTCGATCACAAAGTATGGTTGTTATTGAACTTGATATGCAAGAATACTATGGGGACATGGGTTTCATAAGACCTATTGACTATCCAGAGCTGGTTTCAAATCTCGTACCAATATCAAAATCCACTGGGGGCATCTGGATATGCACAAACTTTAGAGACTTGAATAAAGCATATACTAAAGATGATTTTCCATTACCAAACATTGACATCATTGTGGATCTTACAGTTGGACATGAGATTTTGTCTCTCATGCAGATATTTTCAAGATATAACCAGATAATGATAACATAGGAGGATCAACATAATGCCACATTCACATTTCCATGGGGTACCTATTGCTGGAATGTTATGCCCTTTGGTCTCAAAAATTATGAACTAGCATATCAGAGAGTGATGACTGTAATATTCCACAACATGTTTCATAATATTCTGAAAGATTATGTAGATGACATATCAAAATCTATCACAAGAAAAGGTCATCTTGAAGTATCATATTAAATTATTGACAAGCTAAAGAAGTATCGGTTGAGACTAAATCCAAAGAAATGTGTCTTTAGAGTCACTTTAGGTAATATTTTGGGATACATAGTATCATGAAGGGGAATCGAAGTGGACCCTACCAAATTCAAAGCCATTATTGAGATGCAACTACCTAAAAACCAAAGAAAATCTATAGTATACAAGGGAAGCTACAATCTATTAGGAGATTCATTGCATAGTTGGTAGAAAATTTTCATCCATTCACACACCTTCTTCACAAGGGTGTAGCATTTAAATGGGATCATAATTTCCAATAGGCCTTCCAGTAGTTGAAGGATTACCTTGCATCACCACTAGTATTGATGCTACACATTGTGGATAAACCATTGATATTGTACATTTCAACTACATTAGCAACATTACAAGCTCTCTTAGCACAACATGATGAATCAAGAAAAGAAAGAGCTATCTATTATATCAAAATCGCCTTACTCAAATATGAGCTTAACTACACCCTAATTGAAAGAGCTTGTCTAGTATTATTTTTTGCTTCACAAAAGCTACAAAACTACATGCTTATCCATTAGATTACTTTCTTATCTCTAAGGTTGAACCATTGAAATACTTATTATCAAAGGAAACTATCACAGGCTATATGGCTAAATGGGTAATGATCCTAAGTGAATTTGACGTTCAGTATGTGGACTGAAAGGTTATCAAAGGACAAGTCATCACATCTCAATTAGTAGAAGCTCCCATATATGTTTAGAATCTTTGGGTATTTGAATTTGTAGATGAAGGAATATTCACCATAACATCGACAAACTTATGGAAGCTATACTTTGATTGTTCCCATACGCATCACGGATTAGGAGCAGGTATTTAATTCATCACCCGTCAAGGTGATTGCATTTCAAAGTCCTATAGGCTAGCTTTTCCATGCACTAACAACATAGAAGAGTACAAGGCCCTCACCACAGGGTTAATAATTTCTATTCAATGGAAGATCCAAGAACTCTAGATCTATTGTGATTCCCAACTAGTGGTAATACAAGTCAATGATGACTACCAAAATATGGATGATAAGTTGATGCCATATAAAAGAATGGTAGATAGCTTTAAATAATACTTCATAGTCATCACATTTGAGTAGATTCCAAGAGCTAGCAAAAAAGTAGCAAATTCCATGGGAACTATTGGATCTTTACTAGGCATGCCACATAACAACTTGAAATGCAATTTTTTTGTGGATCAGATTCTCATACTAACTTTTGAAATCCCTAAATTAGAATTTTTATGTGAAATATTTGGTCTCAATTCCCCTTGGTACCACAATATTTACCTATACCTCCATGATGTTATATTTCCATCCAACCTTACTAGTAACCTCTACAAAAAAAATATCCAAATATCCTCTCACTTTGTCATCATTGGTGATACCCTTTACCGAAGAAGTCTTGGTGGAATGTTACTCAGATATCTTAACCTTGAAGAAGCTTCAACTACCTTAAAAGAGATACATGAAGGAGTTTGCGGGTCACATTCGAGTGGTGTTACCTTAGAAAAGAAGTTGCTTAGAATGGGATATTATTGGCCTACCATGGAACAAGAGGCTAATAAATTTGTGAAATAGTGCTTACAATGTCAATAGCAATGTGATCCCGTCTATGCTCTAACTTAAGAATTAAGACTTATCACAATACCATGGCCTTTATCGTAGTGGGGGATTGATCTCATTGGGAAGATAATGCCTACCTCATCTAATGACCATAAATTCATAATCACCACCACCAAGTATTTTACAAAGTGGATAAAAGCCATTCCCATGACATATATCACAGGAAAATATATATCCAAATTCATCCTAAACTACGTAATTTTCCACTATGGTGTTCTACAAGCCATTATCACATATAATGGAGCATCTTTCTAAAACAAATATGTTTGAGAAATTTGCAACCAATTCCATATCCAACATCATTTCTCTACACCCTACTACCCTAAAGGAAACAACCTTGAGTAGAAACATCTAAAACGACTATCCTAAAGACTTTGAAAAAGATAGTTAATAATTTTTCAGTCAGGATTGGAACTTACCATTAAACCTTGCCTTATGGGATTATCGAACGAGTATCAAAACACCAACTAGTGCTACTCCATATTCCTTAGTTTATGGAATAGAAGCTATCTTACTCATTAAGGTTGAGCTCTCATCAATGAGAGTTTCATTGCAACATCTAGGTTGAATGAGCTTGAATTTTTGGATGAGCGTCATCTAGAAAAAATTGATCACTTACAAGCATATAGGAATTGACTCCATAAAAGCTATAATAAGAAGATCAAGGGCCAAAATTTTCAAGTAGTAGACCTAATGCTTAAAGAGAATAAAAAAATTGATTGGATCAAGACAAAATAGGACAATTTGAACCTTACTAGTTGGGACTTTTTTGCATCACTGCAAGCTATGCATCTGGAGCATAGTAGTTAGCAACACCTAAAGGCGACCCCTTGCAAGTACCTATCAGCAACAATCACCTCAAGTGGTTCTGTGCCTAACTCGTGAGGGGTATCTTATTCAAAAAATCCAAATGAAGAATAAAATAGTAAAGAGAAAAATTGTCAATAAGGGCATGGTTCGGTAGTCAAGTCACTTGGTTATAGTGACAACCACCAGGGTTCAAATCCTCACTGGGCCAAAGTGCTCGTAGGCCTTGTGCCTTCACTGGGTCATTACGCTCATGGGTTTGGTTTTTTCTTATTGTTTCTTGTACCCATTTCATAGCTCTAGTCAAAAGTGTTTACCCCTAATAATATGGGTGCATTGCACCTTTAAAAAAATAAAAAAATAAAAAATAGTAAAGAGAAAAATCATCCTCTAGTGAAAACCACTTTGGTGGCGCTTTGGGTAAGTACCTTGGTGAAAACTTGGAAAATAGGTGTCTTGTGTAAATAAGCACCATCTACCATCTATTAAGTACTCTTTTCATCTCACCATAATAAAATCTTCATCCATCCATTCATCTCCATCCATATCATGGCTTGGTGTTGAACTAGTATCTATCGCTATCAATATTACTTGGCATTATCCTAAGGTCAGTTAGTCCTACCTATAACGAAGTAGTCTAACACATGACTGGGAGAATCTTCTTATACCTAGTTGTTAGCATGGATTCTTGTATATCACCTAAGTCACTTGAAAACCAAAAACATCTAAATACATTCAAAAACCAAAAACATCTAGTTACATTCAAAATCCCAAAAAACATCCAAATATTTCAAAACACCAAAAATATCCAAATATTATGAAAATACGAAAAACAAATAAGAAAATGTCAAATACCAAAAATAGCCTCAAAATATTTCAAAAAGTCAAAAACATTTGAAATTTTACCAAAAAGAAAACAACCATCCATTTCATCCATTATTCATCCATCCATAATAATTTCCATCTATAATAAGTATCATCACCCTTACCTTTGGAAAAACAAATAGAAGCAAGTACAACCATTATCGAAACACAAAACAGTCATGCAAAGTTATGAGTCTTGATCAATGTCAAACATGTCAACAAAATTTCATATCAACAACTTCAATATTTAGAAAACCAACATCTGATGAATGTCTTAACGAATAGATCTTTCCTAGACTAGACACCATTTCAAATATCAACTAAAGAAAAACTCTCTGGAAAGAGGTACGATAGCATTGATGTGTTCGTTAGTAGGTCTTTTATTTTGGTTTTATCTTTTTGTCTCATTACACTGCTCACTCAAAACTACCTTGATCTTCAATATCTTGGCATGTCTAGATGGGTAGGTAATGGGGCATAGTCATTGCTTTAGTCTATTGTTTTTGTTGGATGTTCTTGTAATACAACCTTGGAAAATACTTTCCTTGTGTGTGTATGGATAGTCTCAAGTAATACAACAGTTGGTGAATATCACGTTCTTTATACCTTTTGTGCATCAGTGTACTTGCTTCAATGGCTTCATTTTCTCACATGATAAAGTAAGGTGTTTGTATGTCAGGTATGACCTATTTGTTTGCAAAGTAAAAGTCCAAGCAATAGATACAACACCACCCTGGTTCTTCATACCTTGGTGCATCGTGTCTACTTGCTATATCATAATAAGGATTGCTCTATATTATGTTACATAATCTAAAACAAAAAAGAAAATATTTTATCCTATTTCCTCACATATCCAATAAAATATGAACACAAATCATAGATTTATTGGTATCTTGATCAACATCATCATTCTATTCTATCTCATTTCTATTTTTTTCTAACTAATCCATTGATTCATTTATTCTATCATACTAACATTTTACATCCAAGTATCATGACATGACAACAAAAAAATATATCCATCCCATCTTGAATCCACAAACCATCAGTAGCATCTCATATCATCCATCCTACATAGTCATCACATATACCATATAAAAATAGAAAAATGAAATCATGACTATATTATCATCCATATCATACATCTTGCATCCATAGAACATTAGAAACATGCAAATCATAAACATCATAATAATTAGATATCCATCATCACATCATGGAAAGATGAAACATCTCATAATACATGCATCCATAAATACATTTGTATCTATAATCAATAGCATACATCATAAAAAGATCAATGCATAAAACATAACACCATCTCATGATCACATCAAAATGATCTCCTCTCATATATTATCAAAAAAATGAATGTCATATACATATCAAATTTGTGATATACATCAAAATATACAGGAGGCTATCCATATGATGAATGTGTATACATCAAGGAATGTCTACATCAAAATATAGATACAAAAAGTCTATACAAGATGGGTCTAACCCGAGCTCCCTCAATTCTCTTGATTGGATGGAGGCTAAGGAGGTGGTGGTCCCATCCTCTGTTGTTGGTCACCATTTCCCACTAACTGAACATGCAAAGGTCTGCCCACTGATGCACCATTTGATTTTCTCAAACCTGCAACACTCCTCTGAGAAAACCTAGGTTGTCGCCTATGTGCAGGAACTTTTATGTCATACAAAGTCTGGTAATATGTCGCCTCAGCTTGTATGGTCCAAATCTCTTTGGTGTACTAAGCCAAAGGCATTGTCTAACCCTATTCCTGTGGTACAACCTCTGACTATTGTCTATGTATTGTCTCCTGAGCTAGTTGTAACTTGACCTACTATCATTGAGTAAACCTCAACATCCCTCTCAATCCTAGCTTGATCATGCTCAGCCCTTGGTTGATCCTTCTTTGATACAACCTAAGTAAGTCATGTGGAGAGACCATCATGCTCCTATCTATATCCATCACACTAGATTAATGTGTCTAGTCTCGCTCCTATAAGACGACCAAAATACTTTGATCATTTGGACCTCCATCTATAAGATCCCCTTCTATAGCTACTATTTGGGTTGGAGGTGGACCTTGTGCAGGTGGTGACCCATGTGGTCTGTATCTTGGTCCCTATCCTTTGTCCTCAGTGACAAGTACCTTTGCCTTTTCTCAAGCTATATTGAATACATATATATAATAGATGTATTAGCAAAAGCTATTAAAGAACCCACATATAAAAATAAAGAAAATATGAAGAAAAAAATGTACATAATTATTTTTATTTAACTATAGTGAGTATAATAATTTTAATAAAATAACTATGTACTTTAATAAATTAAATATATAATTATTACTCTTAAAATAACTATATGTATAAAAATATAATTAAGATAATATCTTTATATTACAAGTAGAATATAAATTATAAGAAATAACAAGTATGATATATTACATTCATTAAATAATTAAATATTTATTCGTAATAAATAATGATCTATATTCTTATTTAACTTATATTAATAGATATATATTAGATTTAATAATTATATAATATATTAGATTCAATAATTATCTAATAGTGTTATATATTAGCATTATAAATAAATATAGATAAGTGTATATTAATAACTTAATTTATATTTTAAAAATAAAATATACATATCTATATAAAAATATATATATACTAGCATATTTATGTTTCCTAAAATTAAAAGTTACATAGAAAATAATACTTTAAATCAAAATAAAATAATTCTTAAATTAAAATAAAAAATAGAGTAGTTTTAAAGCGAAATAAAATAACTTGAAATTGATATCTCTCCACATTATAGATAGATTTATTAGCCTAATAATGTTTAGTTGTGTCTAATTTTTTTATGTTTTATCATTATTTTAATATGCTACTCTTTATTTATTTTATAGCTAATTATTGTTCATTTCAAATTAAAATCTGATACTAATTTCTGAAAAGTAGAAATATATGAATTAACAAATTTTATTTCCATTGCTTGCTCTTCTGCCATAATATAATGTTTTTGCCATTGTGTCTATCATATTTACAACCAGTGAAACAACCATCTATATTTTATTACTTATAGAAGGTCAATTATAAATGGAACTATTTAAATGATACTATTTAAAGGTCCTCTCTTTTTTCGGGTTTTACTATTACTATTTCACTATTACAATCTTGATTAAGACGGCTCTTAAATTGAACTGAAACAGAGGTATACAATGCTTACTGACTAGGAAATTGGAAGGACACTTAAAAAGAAATCCTCAGAATGACTTGGTATGTTTTAAGATAGCAAGAAACTTAAAGGAGTTTTGTAATTGAAGTTGGGTGGAATCTTGCATTTGTTCCTTGAATATGGCTAAGAACATCAGAGATGAGGTCTTCTCTCAATCATTATGTCCCTGTATGCCTCCTCCTGATTGACCTTCACATATTTATCGATAGCTAAAACTGGAAGCCAATTGAAATTGTTTTAGTCATTAAACAATTTAAGTGAACAAGTAAGGCATTGAAGATAATTACGTATTTAACCCTTACCACATGTTTCGTAGAATAGCCTGGCTGCTTGTGTTCTATCCATCCCCTTAGTGAGTTGGTTTAAAGACTGCTTTGGTGGAACTTCTGGTGTATTGAAATGATCTCTCAAAGGACTCGTCTCCACCATTAAATCTGCATTTGGAAGTTTTTAAAGGATGAGCTTAAATTCAATTCAATTGAATGTAAAGCAATCTGAATTTAACTTGTGTTTGTGGGTTCAATACGCTTGCCAAATTGGTTTAGATTGATGTTTTGATTTTGGCCTGAGATGACTTCCAACTGGGAAGTGCCTATTGCCTCCATCATGTGTTCTTCGCTGGGAAGGACACTTCCAAGTTGGGAAGTGCCTATTTCCTCCATCATATGTTCTTCGCCGGGAAGGACACTGCCAAGTCCATCTGGTGTAATATCCAACTGGGAAGTGCTCATTTCCCCCATCATATGTTTGTCGGGAAGGACAATGCCAAGTCCATCTGGTGTAATATGCTTTCTTTTCAGGCTAATTAAATCAAACTCTAAATTCAGTAGAAAATGTAAATGCTTTTTCAATCGAGGAATTAATTTATTAATTTTCACTGACACCTTTTGGTTATTGGGATTGAATCCTCTTTTACTAATTCCAATGGTTCTAATGGATCCCAATGGTTCTGATGTAGGGGTCACCTTATTAGATTTGAGAATTTGACTTGGAGTTGTTTAGTCCAATAAATATGAGTAATGTGTGTTAAAATAGACGTTTGACATTAAATTTCTGAAGTGGGG
The DNA here is from genome assembly GCA_007258455.2 of Sequoia sempervirens. NCBI lineage: Eukaryota > Viridiplantae > Streptophyta > Pinopsida > Cupressales > Cupressaceae > Sequoia > Sequoia sempervirens. The sequence goes on along the minus strand of VDFB02256132.1, from coordinate 99,316,427 downwards.
ACTGTATAAACTATGAGAAACTTTCAAAATGATACACATCTTACAAAAATCCAAATATGCATAAATCTCAAAAACTCCTAGTGACTGTATTTCGCTATTCTGCATTGGAGTAGTTGTTCACTGTTCACTAAAAAGTGCATTTTACCATCACTCCTAAAGGAAAAATGAAACATGACCTGAAGGCACTGATGTTAATTCCATTTGATCCACATCCTAATCCACATCCCAATCCATTTGTTGGTTTGGGGTATCAATTGTAGCCAACACTTCTTTATTTACAGGGTCAGCTTCACTCTACATAACACATTAAATTATTAATTTCAATTGGACTGAAAATTCTCCAAATAGCTTTTGAATGAGTAACCAAAAGAGTGAAGTTAAAACCATGAAATTTATTGCCTGGGCCTCATCATCTCTCCTTTCAAGGGTCAAAGATAAGTGTTTCTTCCTATTTTCAAAAGTTTCTATAAGAAGGAATAAAATGAAAAAAAAATTAACAAAAAAAAAATTAATTTGGATGTATCTTAAAAAAAGATCAAAACACAAAATTATAACTTTGGAAATATATATAGCTCAAGGGAATTTTAAATGAACATGCCTTGTATTTTCTCTTTATTCCGTCCGAGAACATTTTGGTTCCACAACTCTAATAAGGGCATTGCGCAACAGGGCTCATATGACTTCGAAAAGAACAGAGTGGATGGAAGCCACATCAACTTCTCTCTTATAATCAATCGCCTCCTTGTTCGCAACTTGTAGAAAAAGAAGAATATTTTTATGAATATCCTGAAACTATCAAAATACTTTGATAATAGGAAAAAATATAGTGAGTATTAAAATATACAATGTCTAAAAGCTAAACTACAGTAGGTCATCAAGAGCAGAAATCTTTTAACCCGTGCAAATACCTTCACAAGTACAGAGTTGTGGGGGATTATTCTTTATGATATTCTAATGAGAATCAACCAAATCAAAACCCCCAAAAAAACATATAAAAATCTTTGATCAATCCCCATTAGGTACACTATCTATAGTTGAGCTATACAATTTAATGGTGGTACACTGTAACAAGTTAGAGAGATTACTTTTTCAATTTTGAGCCTTCAAGTATCGCCTTAAATGATGTTGGAGTGATCACTAAGCCATTTCATATACACTTCACCAGAAATAAATGTTTTTTTGTCCAAAATAATGGATTTATTCTTTCTATTAGTACGCCTGATAGAAGGTTGAATGTTCTGTGCATCAAGCACCGGCTTCATAAAGAAAATAACAATGCACAATCAATCCATTAGCAGAAATTTAAATCACCTTCCCTACACTTCCCTTAACTATAGTACATTATATTGTTAATTAATGCACAATACTGATTTAACACTCTCAGGCAGAGCCTCCCCTTGTTGCTCAACTTCATGTGGAAGTTCATTAGTGTTAAATCCATCTTGTTCTTTCAGAATTTCCCCATATGCAAGTGAAAGAGTGTCTAACACTATTTACTATACAATGCCTATTATAATAATAAAATTCTTGGCTGAAAGCATTGAAATTGGTTAGCATAAACTTGCTGCTGCTCTGTATCTAAATTCAAGTTAGGAGGCGGAGTGTTATTTTCAGGTTCTGCTACCAGCCTATCTTCATCAAACCATTCAGGTTCTACTACCAACCTATCATCATCAAACCTGAAATATTTTTTTCTTGTCTATTAAATTTAGAGCTGTAATTTACCTTCCACATGTTGAATTGATGTTTAAGAATAGCCTATGCTAACACCAGCTAAACTGAAAATAGTATAGGGACAGGAATGCATGAAATTTGAGTTTGATTACGGCACCACTATTCAAATCTCAAATTATCATCTAGCAGTGTGATCTTTTCGACATCAGCTATGCACAAGAAGAGAGAATTAATTATATTTATTTTGGAGAAAAATATATTCACTCTAAAATGTAAACAAATTACCTTGAATCTTCATTGGTTTGAGTGATGCAGTTGGTTCTTCGTCAGGAATTAGGAAGAATTCCTCCTACAGAGCACAACATAAATTAAACTAAGTTGATTAAAGAAATTGCACAATCTAATTTTATTTTTGTGAAATTGATCACTTACCAAATTGATGGGGTACACTGTCAGTTGTTCAGTGTCGTCCAACTCGTCAAGGTCATAATCAACCCCATAAATGTGACTTTTTGTAAGGGATTTCTTGATTTGGTTTTGTTAAGCCACCGATAACATTATAAGTTATTATTATTAAGCTATTTCATTATCAAGCTTTCATCTCAAAGCCTCCAAATCCCTCCATAGAGTTTGTCCTACAACTTCACATGAATTAGAAAAATGATTACAGTACAAGGAATTCAGCCATAAAATAAGTAATTGTAATAAAGTAAGCGATGAAGCAGATGAGATTTATACCATAAGCCTGGTTGCATAATTTGCAAGCACAACAAACATCAAAGAAGAGCAATGTTACTTGAAATTCCCAAAAATGCTTCGCTTAAGAAAAGGAATTCCCAAGGAAAGGTGACTGAACATTAATTACCATAATGAAATTCGACCTTCCTGTTGTAGATATTTACCAGGCCTTCTACAATTTTTTGTTTCAATTGCACTATAAGAAGTTTGAAAGTTGAAGTCTAATAATAAAATTTTGTGCAAAAAAGGCAGATTGTTTTTACCGATGAGTATTCCACTTAGTGGCGGGGGAACTGTTGAATTGAGAATTTGTTCACTGCACAAGCCAAACAATGTAGTGAAAAACTTCTAAATTATACCTAGTAACAAATTTTCAATTATAATTCCAAACAAGATAATAATTAAAGCTAAGTGACCAGAACAAAGAGCATATAATACCAGATCTCCACAATGTCAATTTTGTCAAAATAACTTTTGTTGATTTTGGTCTACATTGTGGCCGCAATCCTGCAAAAACGCAATTACTGAAATAACTAAACATAACAGTAACTATTTATAATAAAAGGTTGGAGGTGGAAGACAATTTATATCATATTTGGCCCAAAGGCATATTTCTGGACAATAATTGATGAGATTAAAACATTCCTTTAAGCCTCTGAATCTCCCTTCCAAAGAGCTACTGCAAATTCTTCCAGAAAATAGAAATTATTGATAAATGTGATTAAAAGAATGATCAAATCTCAAGCATATAAAGGAATTTTCATTTTCTTGCACTCATGAACAGAGTATAAGAATTAATATTGTCTATGTTTCTAAATAAATTTCTCTGGGATGTTTGAATGCAATACAATGTTGGAAAAGGTAATAAACAAATTAAAGTTAATGAAATAAATTTACAAAGAAAAGTTGGCGAAGGTAATGAAATAAATTTACGGTAAATAAATTGAAGAGCGCAAGTGTGTAATTGTGAGAATGCTCCAACTTGAGAAACAGTGAAGGAAATTGAAATGAAATGAGATAAATTGAAACAGAATGAAGAAACAAAGAGGGTACTTTGTGCTGTTACCACCGAGTGTATGGGGTAGTCAACATTAAAGTAGATACTAACTATGGTTAGCTTCCTTGTAGATTTTGTAAATTGTTATGTTTCAATGACTGAATGGTAAGAAGCAATTAAGGTTTCTGATGTTGACATATTATAGAGGTACACGATTCTTCCATCTCTCATGGTTTTTTAGTTCTATCAATGTATCTGGATCAAACACAGGGTCACAAGTGCAATAGTGATTGTATCAAATAGTGTGCATATTTTGTTGCTTTACTAATCACCTATAATTGTTGATATAAAAGGGTGATACATTTGGACAGTTGATCAAATATGGATTTTAAAATCAACTAATCAAATTCTTGATTTTCAAGTAAAGTAAATGTTGTATACGAGTCTATTGAGAAAATATTTTTGTTGTAGAATTGATAAAGAAGACAAAAACATTAATTACCCAAATATATATATATATCTATGGTGATAAATGAGGGATTTATATTGACACGAATAATATTTACAAAGATAAATGATTTAGGTGTCGATTTTCTATTTTAGGAGTTGGAGTCTAAGGGAACTAATCGAAAGCAAGTTGTGACACTATTGTTTATGGAAAGTAAGAGTAGACCTAACTCACTAGAATATAAGTTATCTTCTAAATATTATTTATATCAAATATCAATGGAGTTATGTCTTAGTATGCATAATTTGTATAATTCCAAAGAAGATATTCTGATTTTTATTAAGGATTTGATCTAAAGGAATCTTCTATCGTGCATGAAGTATGAGTATCATTATAAAATGGGCCCTCTAAGTATTAAAGTTTGCATGTGAGGTTTGATAAATTGTATTATATTTTATAATGTCGGAATGATCTCACAATAGTATGTCCCACTTTTTGGCCTAATTAGTATGTTCAAAATTAGTATTTTTTAGTATTTTTCACTTTATATCAATTATAGGGAACAAACAGTCAAAAATTATGGATGGTGTAGACTAATGATTTTTGGCATATATTCTTTGTAGATTAAAGTTATAATTCTATTAAAAAATAAAGGATTCTTTCAATCACTTTGTATTTCTATTTTTTATTTACAGGCTTAGCTTCACTTTGCATAACACATTAAATTATTAATTTCAATTGGACTGAAAATTCTCCAAATAGCTTTTGAATGAGTAACCAAAAGGTTGAAGTTAAAACACACCAAATTTATTGACTGGTTCTCATCATCTCTCCCTTTAGTGGTCAAAGATGAGCATTTCTTCCTATTTCCAAGAGTTTCTATAAGAAGGAATAAAAGGAAAAATAAGTTAACAATTTTTTTTTTAATTTCGATGTATGTTAAAAAGAGATCAAAACACAAAATTACAACTTCAGAAATATATGTAGCTCAAGAAAAATTTAAATGAGCATGCCTTATATTTTCTCTTTGTTCCATCCAAGAACATTTTGGTTCCATAGCTCTAATAAGGGTATTGCGCAACAGGGTTCATATGACAATTTTGTAGATGTGGAAAAGAACGAAGTGAATGGAAGCCACATCAGCTTCTCTCTTGTAATGGACAATCGACTCCTTCCTCGCAACTTGCAGAAAAACAAGAATATATATATGAATATCCTAAAACTATCAAAATACTTTGATAACAGGAAAAAATATAGCGAGTATTAAAATATACAATCTCTAAAAGCTAAACTATAGTAGATCATCAAGAGCGGAAATATTTTAACCCGCACAAATAAATTCACAAGTACAGAGCTATGGGGGATTATTCTTTATGATATTATAATGAGAATCAACCAAATCAAAACCCCCAAAGAAACATATAAACATCTTTGATCAATACCCATTAGGTACACTATCTATAGTTGAGCTATACAATTGAATGGTGGTACACTGTAATCAGTCAGAGAGATTACTTTTTCAATTTTGAGCCTATGAGTATTACCTTTGACGATGTGAGAGGGATCACTAAGCCATTTCTTATACACTTCATTATAAAAAATGTATCTTTGTCCCAAATGATGGATTTCTTCTTTCTTTTTTTGTTAATCACACACCTATTAGTACACATGATGGAAGGTTGAATGCTCTGTGCATCAGGCTCCAGCTTCATAAAGAAAATAATAATGCACAATTAGTCCATTAGCAAAAATTCAAAATCACCTACCCTGCGCTTCCCTTAACTAGTACATTATACTATTAATTAATGCACAATACCAATTTAGGACCGTCAGGCTAAGCCTCCCCTTGTTGCTCTACTTCCTGTGGAATTTCCCCATCTGCAAGTGAAAGAGTGTCTTGACAATTAGCACTATTTACTATACAATGCCTATTATAATAAAAAATTTATTGGATGAAAAAGTGTTGAAATTGGTTAACACAACCTTACTGTTGCTCTGTATTCAAATTCAAGTCGGGAGGCAAAGTATTATTTTCAGGTTCTTCTACCAGCCAATCTTCATCAAACCTAAAACATTTTTTATTGTCTATGAATAAAATTTAGAGTTGTAATTTACCTTCTACATGTTGAACTGATGTTTAAGAATAGCCTATGTTAACACCAACTAAACTAAAAATAATATCTAGGACTAGGAATTTATGAAATTTACACGTGAATTTGATCGTAACACAAGTGTTCAAATCTCAAATTATCATCTTGTAGCGTGATATTTTTGACATTAGCTACACACAAGAAGAGAGAATTAATTATGTTTATTTTAGAGAAAAACATATATACTCACTCTAAAATGTAACCAAATTACCTTGAAACTTCATTGGTTTGAGTGATGTAATTGGTTCTTCATCAGGAATTAGAAAGAATTCCTCTACGGAGAACAACATAATTAAACTAAGTTGATTAAAAAAATTGCACAATCCAATATTATTTTTGTGAAATTGATCACTTACCAAAGAGATGGGGTGTGTCGTCAGTTGTTCAATGTCGTCTAACTCGTCAAGGTCGTAATCAACCCAAGAAACATGACTTTTTGTAATGGCTTTCTTGATTTGAATCTGTTAAGCCATAATAACATTATAAGTTATTATTATTAAGCAATTTCATTATCAAGCTTTCATCTCAAAGCCTCCAAATCCCTCCATAGAGCTTGTCCTAAAATTTCACATGAATTAGAAAAATGATTACAATACAAGGAATTCATCCATGAAATAAGTATCAAAGTTATGTGGTGATTGTAATATAGTAAGCGATGAAGCAGATGAGATTTATACCATGAGTTTGGTTGCATCATCTGAAAGCATGGAAAACATCAAAGCAGAGCAATGTTACCTAAAATTTCCAAAAATGTTTCACTTAAGAAAAGGAATTCCCAAGGAAAGGTGACTCAACATTACTTACCATCAAGAAATCCAACCTTCCTATTGTAGATGTCTACTACACCTCCTACAATTTTTTGTTTCAATTGCACTATAAGAAGTTTGAAAGTTGAAGTCTAATAATAAAAGGTTGTGCAAATAAAAATAGAAAGATTGTGTTCACCCATGCCAAAAATCCTTAGTGATATAGGAAATGCTGGATTGAGAATTTTTTCACTGCACAAGCCAAACAATGCGTCGAAAAACTTCTAAATTATACTTAGTAATAGCTTTTCAATTATAATTACAGAATAGATAATAATTAAGCTAAGTGAGCATAACAGAGAGTATATAATACCAGATCTCACAATGTCAATTATGTCAACAATTCCTTTATTGATTTTGGTTGGCATTGTGGCTGCAAACCTGCAAAAAAGAAATAATTACTGAAATAACTAACCATAACAGTAACTATTTATAATAAAAGGTTGGAGGTGGAAGACAATTTATACCATATTTGGCCCAGAGGCACCATTCTGGACAATAATTGATGAGAGTAAAACATTCCTTTAAGCCTCTCAATCTCCCTTCCAAAGAGCTATTATAAATTCTTCCTGAAAATATTAATAAAATATAATCTATTTTTCATTTGAATTTTATCAAAAAAAAAATTATTTTCATAAAATAAAATGCCTATTTTTAAATTGGTAAATCATTTTAAAAATAAAAATAGAGATAATGGTTGAGATTGATTTTATCGTCTTACATCTTTCTCCTCAATTCTCAATTGTTGATTTCAAAAAATAGATAGTTCGTTTTATATAGGAAACGCCTTCCATCATAAAAAGATAAAATAATAAATTGAAGACAGTCAAAATGCAGATCTCTCCCCTATTTGGTAAAAAATGTTATGAAATTTTTCATGTTTTCAAATACTTTGTTCCACACGATGAAAAGAAAAATTATCACTAAAATCAAATAAAACTTGGTACATACGAATCAACTCACTTGTTTTTCTCCAACAACTTGTCTATCTTTCTGAGCTAACATGAAAAGTTTACCAACCAATGGAAGTGGTTTGTCAAAGATAAAATCCGTGGAAAATAGAGGAAAATCAAAAAAATAGAAACTTATTTCTTCTATCTTCCAACAAAAAAATATATTTCTTTGACAAGCACAATCTTTTCCATTTTCCAAAACCTTGTATTGATCAAATAAATACCACAAAATTATCCTTAATATCTCCTAGTTGGTTTATTTAGACGTAATGACTAGACCAACTAATAAGAAACATGATGAACAAGGTAGGGTCTTTTAACACCATCTCCTTAATAATTTTCTTAATGTTAATGTTGAGCGTGATGAGTCTAAACAAGACTTTTATAAGTGGGTTCAATTGAGTTGGCTTGGAGAGTAGGGGTCATTAAATAGAGGATTGTAAAATCCCCATCTCAAGCACAACATTTTTATTTTTTGCATTTACAACATCTACCAACTTAAACGGTTGAGCACCTTCCATGAAGCTTAATAGTGTTAACTTCAATACTTCTTCATTCCCATGGTGGCATCAAGTCATTATTGCCAATTATACGCTTGCACAAAGAGTGTTAAGGTCCCAAGGTTAAGGTCTTTCCTAGACCTACAACCTAAGCCTTGAGGGTTCATGATGACCCTGCCTATGTATCCCCTAGTGGGAAATCAGAGGCTTCGTAGTTCGCCCCACAATCACAATGATAGAGGGAGTTCAAACTCTCCTTTTGTATGAGATCTATTATCTCACCTTTAACCCATAACTAAGTTAATTTAGTACATGTAAGCTATCAACATAGTCAATTATAATATAATAATAACTAATTTGTCATCAAGTGTTGGGCCCATACCAATCATTACTAAGCGTTAGTGTACAAACATTCAATATATTCACAAGAGATCATTCATACCATAATCTCAAAGATTATACACAATGGCTGCCATGAGCATACCCCCATATACACAAGCTAATTATCTCATACACAGTACAAGAACAACAATGACTAGGTCAAACCTAGGTCACAAGTGCAATAGTGACGGGATCATACATAGATCATAAGTATAACAGTGATTGGATCATACACAAATCACAAGTACACTATGGTGGTCTTACACGCATATCATATTTACATTAATGACTGGCTCCATCATATATCACTAATACATAGTGTCAAGCTTCATCATACTTCACATACACAGTGACGAGATCCAACATACATCACAAATACATAGTATCAAGTACCAAAATGTATCACAAATACATAGTGACAAGCTCCAAATTGCATCACATACACAGTGGCAAGCTCCACATACATTCCATACGCAATGGTTGATTAACACATCACAACAATTAATTGACTAACACATCACAATGGCTGACACACATGTCTATAATGCATCCCAGATAGAAAGAATATCATAGGGCCATGTTAGTTGGGTCCTAAGGTCCCTATTATACTCAAATTGAGTATGAGTTGTATCATTTAAAACCTTAAGTAAACACAGGTCCAAATCAGTGGTGATTTAGGGGTATGTTGTGTTGTGATAACCCATAAATGTGTTTATGTTTGGTTATGATTGCATTTTCCCTTGTAATTTTTATATTTGATTAATTAATCTTGCATTATAATTTTGTATGATGCATTTGAGAATTGGGAAATATGAAAGAAATACAAAGGGAAATTGCTAGCATTACATTACATTATATTTAAATCATATGCAATTGTTTCAATTAGTTAGATAATTTAATTCACTTATTTCTTATCCCAAAATTAAGAAAAATAATTTTTATTAAGTCAACCATATTAATGTTGTTGATAAAATGAATTGAAAAATAAAATTAGAAAATTGGTTTTCCCTAGGCAATTGGCTTGGGGCATTACAGAAAATTTATTTTGAAGTTAATTTGGATCATTGATGCCAAGGACACATCACAATCTAGCTATTTATGGTAGATAAAATAATCAAATAGTGAGCATTTTGTTGGTTTACTAATCACCTATAATTGTTGATATAAAAGGGTAATACATTTGGAAAATTGATCAAATGCTGATTTTAAAATCAACTAATCAAATTCTTGACTTTCAAATAAAGGAAATGGAATATAAGAGTCTATTGAAAAAATATTTTTGTTGTAGGATTGACAGTGAACACAAAAACATTAATTACCCAAATTAAAAACAAATCTATGGTGATAAATGAGGGAATATATTCCCATATTCTAGATTACTTTTAAACTAGATTACTTTAAGATTTCTTTAGATTATTTTTAACTTAATTTTTTTCATATAGGGAAAAAGTAAATAATAAGAATAGTATAATTATTTGTATATGATTCTTTTTATTCTTATTAATCTCTTTAAAATATTTTTAGAATAAATTATATAAGAACAAGTAAACAACTAAATAAATAATAGTTAATTATAGATGAATTGGTATATATAATAATATATATTGGCAACGATAGATAAACTAAACTTTTTATATAATGCTAATACTTATCATTAGTACTATGATAAAATAATATTAATATTTGAAAGGTTAAAATATCAATAACACCATTACTATTTCAATTAGTATTGGCATCTCTTTAGATGAGTATCATAACATTAATCTTAATGTGCATTTTAATATTAATGTTGCTTAAAATTATGTCATTAATAGTATCATTGTCATGATTCATTAATATGCCACTAAGGATAAATTATAGTAATACTAATGTCAATTTGTATTAACAGTATTATTTATAAAGGTGAATAGTAATATCTGCTGCAACAAATGGATGGTACCAAATTTGGTATCCTTAGATTCAAAAATGGATGAAAAGAATAATGATGAATGTTACCAATCTGAATAACCACTATACCAACCCTACCTTGTGAGCATGGAAACTAAAATCTAAGTAAGCCTAGTATGTCATATCTATGGCTAATTAGACCATCTATAGAATCTTGTTTAGCCTAGGTTTTAGAGCCTACCAATTGTGGATAGAGGGTGCACGTGATGGACTTCGTGCACCCGACTATGCTTACTCCTCAACTCCCCATTCTTGGGTGACATGTCAACGATGATGTTGTACGAGCAATGTTCCTCAATTCATGTACTATTCAACCATGTATGTACATGGTTATCATTTGTTAGTGTTTTAACATTCACTTTGTAGCTTTGTTTCAAAAAAAATTATTGGGTTTTCGAGCAAAAATTATGGGCATGACAAGCATATCCCCATATACACAAGCTGATTAGCTCATACATAGTACAAGTACAACAGTGACTGGATCAAACATAGGCCACAAGTGCAACAATGATTGGATCATACATATATCACAAGTATAACAGTGACTAGATCATACATGGATCACAAGTACAATCGTAACTGCCACATTTGAACATTACAAGTACACTATGATGGTCTTATACGCATATCATATTTACATTAATGACTAGATCCATCATATATCACAAATACATAGTGTCAAACTCCATCATACTTCACATACACAGTGACAAGATCCAACATACATCACAAATGCATGGTAACAAGCACCAAAATGTATCACAAATACATAGTGACAAGCTCCAACTTGTATCACATACACAGTGGCAAGCTCCACATACATTCCATACACAATGGTTGATTAACACATCACAACGATTGACTGACTAACACAACACAATGGCTGCAACAAATTTCTATAATGCATCCTCTATAGAAAGAATATTGGTGCATTGCACACTACACCGTGGGTCTTATCCTTTCCTCTAGTCTTCTGCAACATTTTACAAATGGGAAGAGGATTTGGTGCATCCCATACTACACCATGGGTCCGTTCTCAATAGCACATGGCTAGGTATACAGTCTATCCCATACTACACCGTAGGTCCATCCACCATCCCAAGGGTTTCCCCAAGTAGTGAACCTACCAAACCTGGTGGATTCCGACTCCAATCGCCTATAGGTCACTTGAGACAAGTATGTCCACCCAGGAAGAAGTAGCTCCCAACATATACCACCTTGTGACCTTAGTGGTATTGTTAGCTATCTTCTTGACAATCATAGGTAACAGTTTGCATCCATCACTTTTGTGCTTATTACTGATAGCCAATGAACCCTCTTAATACACAGTTAGCCCCAGATTACTGTTACCTACACGGATGGGTCCCTACTTGTGAAACCACAACAGTCGTATCATAACCAAGGTAGCCTGTTACATTCACCTCCATGAACTAGGTGAATGCTAACTAATCCCTAGTAGTAACCCAAACATCGGTCATTAGCATAGTCCAATGACTACCTATCATTGCTCAAATATCCTGGAGTTTCACTCTTGGGTGGATCATACATAACATGAGTCACAATCACAATCAAAAAATACACGGGCCTATACATAAAGACCTCTAGATATGGATTTAAATTACACAGACACATAAAAGATACATGGAACCATCATGTGATGGACTCTACCCAAAATTGATGGACTTTACCCAACATATACATATAATCAAATAGCCATTAGAAAGTAGTTAAATCCCTTACTTCATTATGTTTAATAGAAGCCTATTATGTATTAAATATAAGTTATTAAATCCCCTTAACTTAATCATACCCATTTTAGCCTTAACTAAAGCTTACACTGGAGGAAAGGTCAAACCATTGACGAACAATTCCAACATCTGGGAGTCATCCCGCCCCTTAGACACCCTATGGACTTGAGGTCACCAGGACATCCTTCACCTAAGGACCGCCTACATTTCTGCTTCCAAATGGAGCAAAGTCACACATAGTTCTCCTCACATAGTCTCTCAAGGATAGCTACACACCAGGTTTCCACAACCCAAGGTTTCATCAATGTTTCTCTTCCATTATTAGTGCTTATTAGCAATCAAGAAAACCTATATAATTTAAAAACCCATATGATAAAACCTTCCTTTAAGGACATTAAACTCAACCAACTTGAATGTCCTCGAGTTAGTCTTCTCAACATAGGGGTTAGGCTTATTATACAACACTAATCTACCTTGGTTCACACAAACTCATTGGAATCAACTTCCATTTGAGATTCATAAAAATAGATTTAACATTGAGTGTTTTCTATTCTAGGGGAGGGTCAATAGGTAACTTGTAGTCATATGAAATCCCTTACTCCCAATATCCAAATATCATTCTTATGTTTATTTACATTCTTCATTTGGTAGTTAGCATTCCCACACTTTCGTTTTCTAGTAATAGACATTATATCAACATGTATCAGGTACAATATTTTGACCAAGAATAAGGTTTGTAACTTAAACATTTTGAGAAATTTTAACTCCACAAGAATAAACCGTCAACAAGGTATCATCTTTGACCCATTTGCAACAATTATCATGGAATGTTTCATAGATAAATATTGATCATATAAACATATTTAATGATTTAAGTATTCGAGAAACATTTAATAATAAAATACTACACATCCCATAAATGGGAGTCACAATTGAAGAACTCAAATAATACTCAACACCATGACTTGTAGGAGCATTTATAACTATTCCAACCATGCATCCTAATTTAATAAACTTATATCATGACACTTCCATCCAATCATGTCGAGATTGAACCTTACCACAAATATCATTCCTAATCCAACTATAACATCCCAAGGTTTCATTTGTACTGATTATAGAAACACATACTTTTATTGCACTCCTAAAGATATTGAAGACAACAAGTCTTATGATTAAGTACTTGATAGTTGATATATATTTTTAATAGTGACCATGATGGTATAATTATACCACATAGCTCATCTGAACCTCTTAATTCTCCCTAGGAAAGAGCTACATGCAATAACATGACATAACTCATTGTGTTATTTCCAGGTAATATAGTTTAAGGAAATGAGACTAGATGATTATATTTATTCAAGTGTCCCCTCCCCTACTTCTATTATTAACTAATAGTAGCAAGCCCTAGTTAATAATTACATATGGTCCAATACGAAGAACATTCAATTACATTATTTTATTTATCAATGCTCAAATCATATATACTAACATCATTTTAAGGAGCAATGGCCTATATAATTTAATTTGTGGTTTAACACCATATAATTTCTTCTTGATTTACACATGCATTTGCATATTAGTGTTAAGAAACATAGGGATATTAAGTTTTCCCTAATTCATCTAAATGAAGATGTGATTTTCCCCTATTCATATATGCTATAATATTTTACAAATCCTTTAATCATAAATATCCTTAAATTTCAAATGACAGAATATGTTAGTTTTACTCACTAACCATCTTGGTATTCTTTGTTTATCTTCTCATACAATATGATAATTCTAATTTATTTATAACATAAATGGATTACATACAATTGCCAAAATATTGAGAAATATGCTTATTAGCCTTAAAATAAAACAAAAACATAAATAGAAATTACTTATCTGTCAAATTTGATCACATGTTTAATGTAGCAGAGTAATCCTAGTGGAAAAATCTTTGACAAAACAGCTCCAAAGAACCTAAGTCTCTAGGGATGATGATAAAGATAATTTCCACTGTACATGCTAGTATTAGCTTTGAGGGTGGACTAGACTGGAAGAAGGGAGTCAAATGTTGTGTAAAATGGATTTTACTATTGCTAGCTACTTTTTTTTTATAGTTTCTATAGCCTTTTAATGAATCCGTATAGGAATTCATGATTTGGGAAAAATAAATCAAAGAAATCCCCCCCTTTGTCATGCTCAGTTCTCAAATGTGGCTCTAATATATCTCCAATCAACTCTCAGATGCTTTCCTATTCTTCTCTTTTCCCTTTGAAATAATGCATGTAAATTTCTTTAGCATTTATATCTTTGTGGATGTCCATACCATGTTCCAAAGCTCTCATTTTAGCATGTACAACAAGGATATGAGCAACATCCATGGAATTTGACATTACCCCTGCTACTTGCAATTACTTCAAAGTTTTTAAAGCCTTTTAAACTAATCCATTTTTTTGACCCCTACTCCTCCTACTGATTCTCTCACATCCTATCTCCTTCCAATTTCTTTTCAATGCTCGTTCTTCCTCCCACCCAAAATTCACCAATATTTTATTTCCCTTTCTCATGCACTTTCACCACCTTTATTTCCACCTAACCTTGCATTCCCCCGCTCTCTCTCTCTCTCCTATCCAAAAATGTGTTTCTCCTCCTTGAGCTATCTCGCTACCTTCTTTTTCTCACTCCCCCACACCTTCCTTTGCTCTCTTCCCCTATGGTTTTCTCCTAAAGGAAAATCTTGAATCTATAGAATGAGGGCTCATGGGGTTTTGAAGATTGCTAGACACATCTTGCATAATTCCACTACACATGGATAAGGGTGTCATGTTCTCGCCATTTCCTTTTGTCCTCCACATTTAATGCCTATGAACAAGCCCATATCGTAGGCCATGCTTCATTAAATAATTTGTTAACTCCTTCACTCGGTCTCTTTTCTTGTTCCCAATACCATTTTAATTATTAAAAAAATTCCTATGCCTAGCCTTGACCGTGGGGATGTGACATTCTTCTCCCCTTGGGATAAGTCATCTCGACTTATTAGAAAGTCGGATTTTCTAATTTCATCAAAATTTTGGGTTACTAACCAAGTTAATTGTTATTGAACTCCTTGTCCCTACCTCTCAAGTGGTTGCATTTTTCCTAATTTAACCAATTTGGAATAATTTTTATAAGATTTAAGAGGGTGCATACTAAAATATACCCTTTAGTAAGCATTTTTTTTAATCCAATCCTCTACTATGAGTTTAGGGGTTGATATTTCTTAAAATACATCTATATTATACCATTAGGTACATAATTTACCAATTAATATTGAGAAGTTATTAACATACCATGCGTCAAGAACTACTTTTCACCATTAAGTATAAAGGTAGTCACAACCTACCCATTCAAACATACACCCTCAATTCTTGGAATTTTATGTTCTTGGCATTTCATATTCATACCCTAAGAGATTCTTTTAATACTCTTAATTATGCAATAATATTTTCTCCATAACAAGGGGTAAAATTAAATCCAACAAGTGAGTTAGGGGAAATAGCAATCATCAAATTCATTAAACTTTTGTTACACGCTTTGATTTTCATTTACAATTCATGTGTCAAAATTTCCTTGTTCACCCATCTAGGTACTCTTGCTTACGACTAGTCATATGTTCTCACAAGCTTAAAATTCCATTAAGATATTCAAAACCATTATGTACATATCAAATGACCAACTTGGTTATGGTCAAACGATAGTGTAATACAACATACTTAACCCAGATTCAAGTGTGCCTCATAGGTCCAACATTTGAACCTAGTTGCTCTGATACCAATGTAAAATCCCCATCTCAAACACATTTTTTTGTTGCATTCACATCTACCAACTTAAACGATTGAGCACCTTCCACGAAGCTTAATAGTGTTAACTTCAATACTTCTTCGTTCCCATGGTGGCATCAACTCATTATTCCCAATTATACACTTGCACAAAGAGTGTTAAGGTCCCAAGGTTAAGGTCTTTCATAGACCTACAACCTAAGCCTCAAGGGTTCATGATGACCCTGCCTATGTATCCCCTTGTGGGAAATCAGAGGCTTCGTAGTTCGCCCCACAATCACAATGAAAGAGGGAATTCAATCTCTCCTTTTGTATGAGATCTATTATCTCACCTTTAACCCATAACTAAGTTAATTTAGTACATGATTTCTATCAACATAGTCAATTATAATATAATAATAACTACTTTTCCATCAAGTGTTGGGTCCATACCAATTATTACTAAACTTTAGTGTACAAACATTCACAATATTCATAAGAGATCATTCATACCATAGTCTCAAAGATTATACACAATGGTTTCCATGAGCATACCCCCATATATGCAAGTTGATTAGCTCATACACGGTACAATTACAATAGTGACTAGATCAAAAATAGGTCACAAGTGCAATTATAACTACTACATTTGCATATTACAAGTACACTATGATGGTCTTATACACATATCATATTTATATTAATGATTGGCTCCATCATATATCACAAATACATAGTGTCAAGCTCCATCATACTTCACATACACAATGACGAGATCCAATGTAAATCACAAATACATTGTAACGAGCACCAACATGTATCACAAATACATAGTGACAAGCTCCAACTTGCATCACATACACAATGGCAAGCTCCACATGCATTTCATACACAATGGCCTGAGATAACTTCCAACTGGGAAGTGCCTATTTCCTCCATCATATGTTCTTCACCAGGAAGGACACTGCCAAGTTGGGAAGTGCCTATTTCCTCCATCATATGTTCTTCACCGGGAACGACACTGCCAAGTCCATCTGGTGTAATATGCTTTCTTTTCGGGCTAATTAAATCAAACTCTAAATTCAGTAGAAAATATAAATGCTTTTTCAATGGAGGAATTAATTTATTAATTTTCACTGACACCTTTTGGATATTGGGATTGAATCCTCTTTTACTGATCCCAATGGTTCTGATGCAAAGGGCTCCTTTACTGATCCCAATGGTTCTGATGTAGGGGTCACCTTATTAGATTTGAGACTTTGACCTGGAGTTTAGTCCAATAAATATGAGTAATGTGTGTTAAAATAGACGTTTGACATTAAATTTCTGAAGGGGGGACTGTATAAACCATGAGAAACTTTCAAAATGATACACATCTTACAAAAATTCAAATATGCAGAAATCTCAAAAACTCCTAGTGACTGTATTTCACTATTCTGCATTGGAGTAGTTGTTCACTATTCACTAAAAAGTGCATTTTACCATCACTCCTAAAGGAAAAACGAAACATGACTTGAAGGCACCGATGTTAATTCCATTTGATCAACATCCCAACTCACATCCCAATCCATTTTTTGGTTTGGGGTATCAATTATAGCCAACACTTCTTTATTTACAAGGTCAGCTTCACTCTACATAACACATTAAATTATTAATTTCAATTGGACTAAAACTTCTCCAAATAGCTTTTGAATGAGTAACCAAAAGTGTGAAGTTAAAATGACCAAATTTATTGACTGGTCCTGATCATCTCTCCTTTCAACAGTCAAAGATAAGCATTTCTTCCTATTTTCAAGAGTTTCTATAAGAAGGAATAAAAGGAAAAATAAATTAACAATTTTTTTTTTAATTTGGATGTATCTCAAAAAAAGATCAAAACACAAAATTATAACTTTGGAAATTTATATAGCTCAAGGGAATTTTAAATGAACATGCCTTGTATTTTCTCTTTGTTCCGTCTGAGAACATTTTGGTTCCACAATTCTAATAAGGACATTGCGCAGCAGGGCTCATATGACTTGGAAAAGAATAAAGTGGATGGAAGCCGCATCATCTTCTCTCTTGTAATTAATCACCTCCTTGTTCACAACTTGTAGAAAAAGGAGAATAGTTATATGAATATCCTGAAACTATCAAAATACTTTGATAATAGGAAAAAATATAGTGAGTATTAAAATATACAATGTCTAAAAGCTAAACTATAGTAGGTCATCAAGAGCATAAATCTTTTAACCTGTGCAAATAAATTCACAAGTACAAAGTTATTGGGAATTATTCTTTATGATATTCTAATTAGAATCGACCAAATTGAAAACCCCAAAAAAACATATAAACATCTTTGATCAATCCCCATTAGGTACACTATCTATAGTTGAGCTATACAATTGAATGGTGGTACACTGTAATCAGTCAGAGAGATTACTTTTTCAATTTTGAGCCTTTGAGTATCACCTTTGATGATGCTAGAGTGATCACTAAGCCATTTCATATACACTTCACCAGAAATAAATGTTTTTTGTAAAAAATGATGGATTTATTCTTTCTATTAGTACGGCTGAGGGAAGGTTGAACGCTCTGTGCATCAAGCCCCAGCTTCATAAAGAAAATAACAATGCACAATCAATCCATTAGCAGAAATTTAAAATCACCTTCCCTACACTTCCCTTAACTATAGTACATTATATTGTTAATTAATGCACAATACCGATTTAGCACTCTCAGGCTGAGCCTCCCCTTGTTGCTCTACTTCATGTGGAAGTTCATTAGTGTTAAATTTGTCTTGTTCTTTCAGAACTTCCCCATCTACAAGTGAAAGAATGTCTAACACTATTTACTATACAATGACTATTATAATAAAACTTTTCTTGGCTGAAAGCGTTGAAATTGGTTAGCATAACCTTGTTGTTGCTCTGTATTTAAATTCAAATCAGGACGTAGAGTGTTATTTTCAGGTTCTGCTACCAGCCTATCTTCCAGCCTATCTTCATCAAACCATTTAGGTTCTACTACCAGCCTATCTTCATCAAACCTGATTTTTTTTTTCTTGTCTATGACATTTAGAGCTGCAATTTACCTTTCACATGTTGAACTGATGTTTAAGAATAGCCTATGCTAACACCAGCTAAATTGAAAATAGTATAGGGATAGGAATGCATGAAATTTGAGTTTGATTATGGCACCGTTGTTCAAATCTCAAATTATCACTCAAATTATCATTTGGCAGTGTGATCTTTTCGACATCAACTACGTACAAGAAGAGAGAATTAATTATGTTTATTTTGGAGAAAAATATATTCACTCTAAAATGTAACCAAATTACCTTGAATCTTCATTGGTTTGAGTGATGCAGTTGGTTCTTCGTTAGGAATTAGGAAGAATTCCTCCTACAGAGCACAACATAAATTAAACTAAGTTGATTAAAGAAATTGCACAATCTAATTTTATTTTTGTGAAATTGATCACTTACCAAATCGATGGGGTGTGTCATCAGCTGTTCAGTGTCGTCCAACTCATCAAGGTCGTAATCAACCCCAGAAACGTGAATTTTTGTAAGGGCTTTCTTTATTTTGGTTATGTTAAGCCACTGATAACATTATAAGTTATTATTATTAAGCTATTTCATTATCAAGCTTTCATCTCAAAGCCTTAAGATCCCTCCATAGAGTTTATCGTACAATTTCACATGAATTAGAAAAATGATTACAGTACAAGGAATTCAACCATAAAATAAGTAATTGTAATAAAGTAAGCGATGAAGCAGATGATATTTATACCATAAGCCTAGTTGCATCATCTGCAAGCATGACAAACATCAAAGAAGAGCAATGTTACTTGAAATTCCCAAAAATGCTTCGCTTAAGAAAAGGAATTCCAAGGGAAAGGTGACTGAACATTACTTACCATAAAGAAATTCATTCTTCCTATTGCAGATATTGACCAGGCCCTCTGCAATTTTTTGTTTCAATTGCACTGTAAGAAGTTTGAAAGTTGAAGTCTAATAATAAAAGTTTGTGCAAAAAACACAGATTGTGTTTACCGATGAGTATTCCACTTAGTGGCGGGGGAACTGTTGGATTGAGAATTTGTTCACTGCACAAGCCAAACAATGTAGTGAAAAACTTCTAAATTATACTTAGTAACAGCTTTTCAATTATAATTCCAAACAAGATAATAATTAAAGCTAAGTGAGCAGAACAAAGAGCATATAATACCCGATCTCCACAATGTCAATTTTGTGAAAATCTCTTCTGTTGATTTTGGTTTGCGTTGTGGTTGCAATCTTGCAAAAACACAATTAATGAAATAACTAAACATAACAGTAACTATTTATAATAAAAGGTTGGAGGTGGAAGACAATTTATATCATATTTGGCCCAAAGGCGTATTTCTAGACAATAATTGATGAGAATAAAACATTCCTTTAAGCCTCTGAATCTCCCTTCCAAAGAGCTGCTGCAAATTCTTCCAGAAAATAGAAATTATTGATAAATGTGATTAAAGAATGATCAAATCGCAAGCATATAAAGGAATTTTCAATTTCTTGCACTCATGAACAGAGTATAAGAATTAATATTGTCTATGTTTCTGAATAACTTTCTTTGGGATGTTTGAATGCAATACAATGCTGGAAAAGGTAATAAAAAAATTAAAGTTAACGAAATAAATTTATAGAGAAAAGCTAGCGAAGGTAATGAAATAAATTTACTATAAAGAAATTGAAGAGCGCAAGTGTGTAATTTTGAGAAATGCTCCAACTTGAGAAATACTGAAGGAAATTGAAATGAAATGAAATAAATTGAAACGGAATGAAGAAACAAAGAAGGTACTTTGTGTTGTTACCACTGAGTGTATGGGCTAGTCAATACTAAAGTAGATACTAACTATGGTTAGCTTCTTTGTAGATTTTCTAAATTGCTATGTTTCAATGACTGAATGGTAAGGAGCAACTAAGGTTTATGATGTTGACGTATTATAGAGGTACATTATTCTTCCATCTCTCATGGTTTTTTAGTTCTATCAATGTATCTGGATCAAACACAGGGTCACAAGTGCAACATTGACTGTATCAAATAGTGAGCATATTTTGTTGCTTTACTAATCACCTATAATTGTTGATATAAAAGGGTGATACATTTGGATAGTTGATCAAATATGGATTTTAAAATCAACTAATCAAATTCTTGATTTTCAAAAAAAGGAAATGTTGTATAAGAGTTTATTGAGAAAATATTTTTGTTGTAGAACTGATAAAGAAGACAAAAACATTAATTACCCAAAAATATATATATATATATCTATGGTGATAAATGAGGGATTTACATTGACACGAATAATATTTACAAAGATATATGATTTAGGTGTCGATTTTCTATTTTAGGAGTTGAAGTCTAAGGGAACTAATCGAAAGCAAGTTGTGACACTATTGTTTATGGAAAGTAAGAGGAGAGCTAACTCACTAGAATATAAGTTATCTTCTAAATATTTTTTATATCAAATATCAATGGAGTTATGTCTGAGTATGCATAATTTGTATAATTCCAAAGAAGATATTCTGATTTTTATTTAGGATTTGATCTAAAGGAATCTTCTATAGTGCATGAAGTATGAGTATCATTATAAAATGGGCCCTCTATGTATTAAAGTTTGCATGTGAGGTTTGATAAAGTGTATTATATGTTATAATTTGGGAATGATCTCACAATAGTATGTCCCACTTTTTGACCTAATTCGGATGCTCAAAATTAGTATTTTTTAGTATTTTTCACATTATATCAATTATAGGGAACAAATAGTTAAAAATTAAGGATGGTGTAAACTAATGATTTACGACATATATTCTATGTAGATTCAAGTTATAATTCTTTTAAAATATAAAGGATTCTTTTAATCATTTTGTATTTCTATTTTCATTTACCTTCACTTTGCATAACACATTAAATTATTAATTTCAATTGGACTAAAAATTCTCCAAATAGCTTTTGAATGAGTAACCAAAAGATTGAAGTTAAAACCCACCAAATTTATTGACCGATTCTCATCATCTCTCCTTTCAGTGGTCAAAGATGAGAATTTCTTCCTATTTCCAAGAGTTTCTATAAGAAGGAATAAAAGGAAAAATAAGTTAACACTTTTTTTTTAATTTGGATGTATGTTAAAAAAATATCAAAACACAAAATTACAACTTCAGAAATATATGTAGCTGAAGAAAATTTTAAATGAGCATGCCTTGTATTTTCTCTTTGTTTTGTCCAAGAAAATTTAGGTTCCACAAATCTAATAAGGGAAATGTGCAATAGGGCTCATATGACAATTTTGTAGATGTGGAAAACAATGAAGTGGATGGAAGCCACATCAGCTTCTCTCTTGTAATGGACAATCGGCTACTTGCTCACAACTTGTAGAAAAAGAAGAATAGTTATATGAATATCCTAAAACTATCAAAATACTTTGATAATAGGAAAAAATATACTGAGTATTAAAATATAAAATGTCTAAAAGCTAAACTACAATAGATCATCAAGAGCAGAAATCTTTTAACCCATGCAAATAAATTCACAAGTACAGAGCTATGGGGGATTATTCTTTATGATATTATAATGAGAATCAACCAAATCAGAACCCCCTAAAAAAATATAAACATCTTTGATCAATCCCCATTAGCTACACTATCTACAATTGAGCTATACAAATGAATGGCGGTACACTATAATCAATCAAAGAGATTAATTTTTCAATTTTGAGCCTATGAGTATCGCCTTTGATGATGCAGGAGGGATCACTAAGCCATTTCTTATACACTTCATTAGAAAAAATGTATCTTTGTCCCAAATGATGGATTTCTTCTTTCTTTTTCTATTAATCACATGCCTATTAGTACACATGATGGACGTTGAACACTCTGTGCATCAAGCTCCAACTTCATAAAGAAAATAATAATGCACAATTAGTCCATTAGCAAAAATTTAAAATTACCTACCATGTGCTTCCCTTAACTAGTACATTATACTATTAATTAATGCACAATACCAATTTAGGACCATCAGGCTGAGCCTCCCCTTGTTGCTCTACTTCATGTGGAATTTCCCCATCTGCAAGTGAAAGAGTGTCTTAACAATTAACACTATTTACTATACAATGCCTATTATAATAAAAATTTTATTGGCTGAAAAAGTGTTGAAATTGGTTAACACAACTTTAGTGTTGCTTTGTATTCAAATTCAAGTCGAGAGGAAAAGTGTTATTTTACGGTTCTTCTACCAGCCAATCTTCATCAAACCTGAAACAATTTTTTCTTGTCTATGAATAAAATTTAGAGCTGTAATTTACCTTCTACATGTTGAACTAATGTTTAAGAATAGCCTATGTTAGCACCAACTAAACTGTAAACAATATAGGACCAGGAATGTATGAAATTTACACGTGAATTTGATTGTAGCACAACTGTTCAAATCTCAAATTATCATCTTGTAGACTGATATTTTTGACATTAGCTACACACAAGAAGAGAGAATTAATTATGTTTATTTTGGAGCAAAACGTATATACTCACTCTAAAATGTAACCAAATTACCTTGAAACTTCATTGGTTTGAGTGATGCAATTGGTTCTTCATCAGGAATTCAAAAGAATTCCTCTACAGAGCACAACATAATTAAACTAAGTTGATTAAAAAAATTACACAATCCAATTTTATTTTTGTGAAATTGATCACTTACCAAAGAGATGGGATGTGTCTTCAATTTTTCAATGTCGTCTAACTCGTCAAGGTCATAATCAACCCCAAAAAATGTACTTTTTTGTAATGGATTTCTTGATTTGGATCTATTAAGCCACAAATAACATTATTAGTTATTATTATTAAGCAATTTCATTATCAAGCTTTCATCTCAAAGGCTCTAGATCCCTCCATAGAGTTTGTCCTACAATTTCACATGAATTAGAAAAATGATTACAGTACAAGGAATTCATCCATGAAATAAGTATCAAAGTTGTGTGGTGATTGTAATATAGTAAGCAATGAAGCAGATGAGATTTATACCATGAGCCTGGTTGCATCATCTAAAGGCATGAAAAACATCAAAGTAGAGCAATGTTACCTGAAATTCTTAAAAATGTTTCACTTAAGAAAATGAATTCCCAAGGAAAGGTGACTCAACATTACTTACCATAAAGAAATTCAACCTTCCTATTGTAGATGTCTACTACACCTCCTGCAAGTTTTTGTTTCAATTGCACTATAAGAAGTTTGAAAGTTGAATTTTAAAAATAAAAGGTTGTGCAAATAAAGACAAAAAATTGTGTTCACCATGAAAATTCAAAAAATCCTTAGTGATAGGGGAACTGCTGGTTTGAGAGTTTGTTCACTGCACAAGCCAAACAACGTGGTGAAAAACTTCTAAATTATACTTAGTAAAACCTTTTCAATTACAATTACAGAATAGATAATAATTAAGCTAAGTGAGCATAACAGAGAGTATATAATACCATATCTCACAATGTCAATTATGTCAACAATTCCTTTATTGATTTTGGTTGGCATTGTGGCTGCAAACCTACAAAAAAGAAATAATTTCTCGAATAACTAAACATAACAGTAACTATTTATAATAAAAGGTTGGAGGTGGAAGAGAATTTATACCATATTTGGCCTAGAGGCGCCTTTTTTGACAATAATTGATGAGAGTAAAACATTCCTTTAAGCCTCTGAATCTCCCTTCCATAGAGCTGCTACAAATTCTTCCTAAAAATATTAATAAAATATAATCTATTTTTCATTTGAATCTTATCATTTTTATTTTGTTTTTGTAAAATAAAAATCCTATTTTTAAATTGTTAAATCATTTTAAAAATAAAAATAGAGATAATGGTTGAGATTGATTTTATTGTCTTACATCTTTCTCCTCAATTCTTAATTGTTGATCTTTCAGAAAATAGATAGTTCAGTTTAGATAGGAAACACCTTCCATCATAAAAAGATAAAAGAATAAATTGAAGACAGTCAAAATGCAGATCTCTCCCCTATTTGGTAAAAAATGTTATGAAATTTTTCATGTTTTCAAATACTTTGTTCCACACGATGACAAGAAAAATTATCACTAAAATCAAATAAAACTTGGTACATACAAATCAACTCACTTGTTTTTCTCCAAGACTTGTCTATCTTTCTAAGTTGACATGAAAAATTTACCAATCGATGGAAGTGGTCTGTCAAAGATAAAATCTATGGAAAATAGAGGAAAATAAAAAAAAATTCTTTGACAAGCACAATATTTTCCATTTTCCAAAATCTTGTATCGATCAAATAAATACCACAAAATTATCCTTAATATCTACTAGTTGGTTTATTTAGATGTAATAACTAGACCAACTAATATGAAACATGATTAACAAGGTAGGGTTTTTTAACACCATCTCCTTAATAATTTTCTTAATGTTATTGTTGAGCGTGATGTGTCTAAACAAGAATTTTATAAGTGGGTTCAAATGAGTTGGCCTAGAGATTAGGGGTCACTAAATAAAGGTTTGTAAAATCCCCATCTCAAGCACAACATTTTTCTTTTTTGCATTTACAACATCTACTAACTTAAACAATTGAGCACCTTCCACAAAACTTAATAGTGTTAACTTCAATACTTCCCCACTCCCATGGTGGCATCAACTCATTATTGGCAATTATATGCTTGCACAAAGAGTGTTAAGGTCCCAAGGTTAAGGTCTTTCCTAGACCTACAACCTAAGCCTTAAGGGTTCATGATGACCCTGCTTATGTATCCCCTTGTGGGAAATCAGAGGCTTCATAGTTCGCCCCGCAATCACAATAATAAAGGGAGTTCAAACTCTCCTTCTGTATGAGATATCTATTATCTCACCTTTAACCCATAACTAAGTTAATTTAGTACATGTGAGCTATCAACATAGTCAATTATAATATAATAATAACTACTTTGTCACCAAGTGATGGGCCTATACCAATCATTACTAAATGTTAGTGTACAAACATTCACAATATTCACAAGAGATCATTACTAATTAGCTCATACACAATACAATAGTGACTAGGTCAAACATAGGTCACAAGTGCAATAGTGACTAGATCATACATAGATCACAAGTATAACAGTGACTGGATCATACAAGGATCACAAGTATAATCGTAACTACCGCATTTACACATTACATGTACACTAGATCACAAGTATAATTGTAACTGTCGCATTTACACATTACAAGTACACTATGGTGGTTTTAGACACATATCATATTTACATTAATGACTGGCTCCATCGTATATCACAAATACATAGTGTCAAGCTTCATCATACTTCACATACATAGTAATGAGATCCAACATATATCACAAATACATAGTAACAAGCACCAAAATGTATCACAAATACATAGTGACAAGCTCCAACTTGCATCACATACACAGGGGCAAGCTCCACATACATTCCATACGCAATGGTTGATTAACACATCACAACAACTAATTGAAACCCCAAAGTAGCCACACCAAACCAAAAAAGATGACATGACTAAGCTAACTTAGGTTGGATTACCTCCAAGAATGCTAGAGATATCCTTAGACTCAATAGGTTTATGGGCACCAATACTTAATCGATGCTAAGCTTAGATGGCATTACCAAAGGATTCACAACTTCTCCCTTCTCCTAGGTGATACACCCCCTCTTTCTCTTTGGAGGTGCTTGGATTACTCCTGCATTTTTACTCATGAAAAAAATGGTAGTTATCTTGGAAAGCATTAAATTATTGTCATATCATTGATTTTTTATTAACAATTTCTTTAAAGAAAATAGCATCATCTCATAGTATTTCATCATATTTCATTTCATCAAATAGTCATCATCATTCCTTTTAAATGCAATAATATAACATTGCACAAATTTATCAAAATATAACTTTATAGGTTCCATAGTCTCATCTATTGTCACATTAATTACCATAAAGTGAAAAGTAATTTTAGTAATCTAGGGTGGGATGTAACATATTTTCCCGTTGAGAATCATTGTCCTTGATGATGTAAAGTATCATAACATATAACATATAATGAAAAATTATTAATTTCAATTTTCAAATTTATGTAGAAGATGGGGAAATTTTTGTTTGATTTTCTTATATATTTTTTCCTCTCATAACATTGTCCTTTGCAATATGGTGCCAGTAGACCTTGCATAGAGTGACATTGCTAATTCATAGATGGAGCTTGTGCAATTCGAGCTCCATTTCTCTTACTAAGATCTATCTCAGTATTCATTTAACAACAACATAGATTTTTTTCTAATGTGGACTCCTGCTATACTTTTCTTGATGAAATTGATTTGTTCTTCCATCTCTGATAGCATTTCTGAACCAAGGATAATCCTATCTTTTAGCTTATCCCAACATATAGGAGTTTTATGCTTTCTTCAACATAATTCTTCAAGTATAGCTAATCCATACAAAAACTCCTACATGTGGAAGACATTTCCCCCACTTCAAGTATGGCTAATCCATGCAATACACTCACAATAAGTCCTCAAATTCCTAGTTTACTCTCTTTTTATGACCATTTGTCTTAGGAGGATATTTTGAACTTATGTTCAACTGAGTTTTGAGTGAGGTGAATAAGGTTTGGAAAGCCTTGAAGTTATATGTGTGTCCCTATCTGAGATAATCTTCTTAGGAACACAATGAAACATAAATTCTTTATACAAACTTGCAAGCTATAACTGGTTCTTTGTTTAACAAATTCTTGAGTATCGGATGGCTAACTTGGTGGGTTACTTCACCACTACCAACATTGGATTATTCATATTTCTAGACATAAGAAGACCGTGTACTAAAGATCTAATACTCCCATTTTGATATCTCATGAGGTATAAAATATTGTCAAGTGATATTGTTCCCTTCCAAGCCTATGGAATTCTAGACCTTCTACTACATACCTTACAATATCCTTCTTCATTCCCTTCCAAAATCATAGTGGCTTTATGTCAACCAAAAGTTTTCATTACACTAAGTCATTTTGAATATGGTGTGAAGTGAACCTCTCTCCACAATATATTCCTCAACTCTTCTTGTTTCAACACATATTTTTTCTTAAAAACTCAATGGTTTATCTAGCTAAAAATTAATCTCATGACACCTTGTTACCTAGGAATTTCTCGTGAGAAATTGCTTAAATTGACCATAGAATTAATCTCTTTGGAATTTTTCAACTCTTGAATTTTACAATCTTTTGAATAGAGATCATTAAGGGGTTATGCCTCCTTCGACTTAGTGCATTTGCAACTTGATTTTCCTTGCCCTTGATGTAATTGATCTTGATATTGTGGTCATATGCTATCTCTAACCATCTTCATTGGTGAACATTTAAAGGTGATAGGATAAAGAAATACTTAAGACCTTGATGGTCTAACTTAACTTAAGGGTTTCCTTAGCATATAATGTTGTTATATTTACAAAGCATGAACAATTGTTGTCAGTTCAAGACCAAATGGAGCATTTTCTTGCTCATAAGTCTTTAATTTTCAAAAATCATAGTTGATATCCTACCCTTATTGAAAAATTTACACCACCTATCCCCTCTCCTAAGGCATCAGTGATGATCACAAATTCACCTTCTAAATTAGTCACTTTTAAAATTGGTGCCAAAGTTTACTTTCTTCCTCTCTTTTTTAAATTGGTCAAGCACCTCCTAACATTCGTTTGACCCTTCAAATTTTACTAATAGCTTCAACATCTGAGCTTTCCACTCTAACAACTCTATTGTTATAATTTAGTAAGGATCTTGAATATAAGTTCAAATCTTGGAATTATACTAACAAAGAATTTAAGACTCTTAAAATAGTGTTCCAGGAAATTCATTTGAAAATACCTTGTCATATTTTTAAGG
The DNA here is from genome assembly GCA_007258455.2 of Sequoia sempervirens. NCBI lineage: Eukaryota > Viridiplantae > Streptophyta > Pinopsida > Cupressales > Cupressaceae > Sequoia > Sequoia sempervirens. Next base: position 99,287,405 of record VDFB02256132.1, on the reverse strand, counting down.
ATATGATTATTTTCCATGTCTTATCCTTCCTAACTAGTGGATTTACCACTTCCATAACTTGGAATTCCAAGGATTCTTACATCATCAAGTCTTCCAAATATTCGCCCAACTTGGAAAAAATACCATAGGACCTTAAGGGTTACAAACAAGTTTTCTTTAGTTGAAAATCTTGGTAACTCAATTCTAAATTCAAGTTAGCATTTCTCTACTTGAGCTCTTGTTGCCTTCTAGCTTCCTTCAAAATTGGGTTAGGTTCGAAACATTCAGTTTCCTACTTCTCCTGAAGTTTCCATTTTATGTGATTCAATTAGTTTCCCAAATTTTGCATTATTTAATACACATCCCATAGATGTTCATGCATTCAATTATAAGCCAAAGTGGGATTTGAAAAAAAAATATCATGTTTTCTTTTGTTATAATAGATGGATTATGTACATCATCCTTAATTATTTAAGAACTCAGACATCTCGCAACTACAAGTCACTATTAAAGAAGGAAAATTTCCTCAAGTTCTTCTTCACCCTTGGAGTCAACTTAAATAGCTTTGGATGGTGGATGTACTCGTAGGTTCACATCCATAACCTCCCTACTATTCACTAGTGCATCCCAGCCCAAGATATTTCCCTATGAGTTGTTGGTTTGACTAATTTGACCTCAAAGATAGGAACATTAGCTTTCAAAACTCCTATATCACACTACTTTTTCTCTAGCCTAATACGCTTTGGTGCATCAACCAATATCTCTGAGTCAACCTACCAAACACCTCCTGAGTAGCTAATATTGTTAAGGTTTTTTTTAAATTTTGGGAAAGACTCTTTCTTAACCCTAGGGAAACTCAGTTTAAGGGGGACCTTTTGCGCTAAACTAAGTAACCTCCAGATTTTAGAGAAGCTGACTTCTTCTATAATGGGGTTTGGAAAGGGAAAATGAAGTGGATATAATAAAGTTAAATCTAACCTAAGGTGATGCGCCAAGGTTTAATGATGGCACGATAAATCATGGATTTAAGGGCCTAAATGGGATTTTCGTGTTCCAAAACATTAGAGACTTAAGATTATAGCATAGACAATTCATTTATTGACATAAAATAACACTGCATACATTCTCACTGCCAAGAAGAGTCATTAGACATGATCTAGGTAAGCAAAATTGCATCCAATATATATAGAAGTTCTCAAATGAAGTGTCAAGACAATATAAAGCACAGTTCACAGTTTGATCAAATAGCATGAAAAAATAGAAAGGTTGAACAATTGGCACAGTCTGAGAGTTTTTGCAATTAGAATAAAACACTAAAAAGGACCTGGCATCTTTTTCTAAAACCAGCGTGTTTTTTTTTAGTTTTTCGGACCATTTCTCATCAACAGAGAAAATATATATAGTAGGAAAAAATTCCCACCACTTCGAAGAGCAATAACAGAAAAGATTTTGCAATCCTTTGCAATGATGCTTGAAACAACATATTGCCAAGGCCGTTACAATAGGATCGAGCCGGAACACATCATCTAGTCATCTCGAGCACAGGTGCATCCTCTGCAATGATGGCGGTGGTCCGGGTTAGACAAGTGTCATTCATTGGTGCGAATGATTATGATAAGCAACAACCAATAGCATTATTTGGTTCATCCGGGTCATCACCCACATAACAGATCTGCTTCTTAGGCACGTGGCAGGCTTTCGCTGCCCGCATGAACCTTTCTCCCATTGTTGTAGAGGATTTGTGAAAATGTAACACATGTCGAATGGGCTGAGTATCTTATCACGACAAAGAGAATATTTATCAGCCAAGCATAAAAGATGTGTGGCAGCATTTCGCTACCCGCGGTTGCTATTTCATCCCCATGTTGAAAGATTTACAAACGGGTGACAAGTAGCAAGAGTCCACTGCAGCTAGAAACTGTGGGGCCCATCGGCACCTTTTAGTAACGAGGGCTTCGTGGCAGCATTTCACAGCCCGATGAGGCATCAAGGAAAAAGAAATAAAAGCAACCCACAGCCGCAACATGTGGAAGCACTGCGGAGTTTCCCGGGACGCGAAGGGAATGCCGACACTTGATATTGCAAAGAGCAGATGCGTGGAGCAGCGGATCAAAACTTTGATAAAAGGCCGAGAAGACTTGGCGATGCATAGGCCGGCGCACACAAAAATGAACCTGAAGGGAGTTGGTTAAATATTTATTTAATAGCTTTTGGCGACTATCAGGGGCGTTTCAACTAAGGAACGAAGAACCCAAAATTTCTCTAGTTTTACAAACCAAAGCCTTATCTATTGGGATAATGGAGTTAGAGATTGGAAAGCGCCGCCTACAAAGGTGACCATTCCTCTTTGGACGACTTCACAATGCTGCGCAAATTCTCCTGTGCTCCACTTAGATCAATAGTTTCTTTGTGAGGCAACATATTGGGTAAATCGGCCCCTGCTTGTATATGAAATAGCCGTGAGAGTGGATGAATGACTCCCTCAATTTCGGTTGTCGTGGGAGGATGGATGAACTCCTTAAAAGCCTTCGGGTCATTTTCCTTCTCTTCTATAATCTTTGCAATCTACGCAGTCGTGGCAACAGAGCCATCCTCGAGGAACGGGGACGGAAGTCCCATCTTGCCTAACTCAGAGAAACTTCCTCATATGCTATCCATTTTCTTACTCAGAATAGCCGCGGCTGCCTTAGTGCGCTAGAAGGTGAAGTGGCAATGGATGAATTTATTTTCCATTTGAGCAGTAGCGTCCCGATCCTCAATACCCACCCCGACCAGGCTCTCATCAGAAATTGAGTATAGCTTGGTGAGCAGATATTTTGCCTTAGGAACCCTCTCCAAAGATGAATCATGGGAATTTCTCAATTGTATCATGGGCCTCCTGGGTGAGCCTTGATGCCTTGTTGATAAATTAGAGCGTAGGTTGCAGTGTTAGGCAAAAGGTTTTAATTTTCTCCTAGTGAGAAATATATAATTGCCTAACCAGCAGAATGATATCAGGCTGTGTAGGTGGAGGTAGGAGAGAGGCTTTAAGCAAAGTAATCTTCGCGTCTCTTAAAATAATGGCCTCAGCCAATTCTACATTTTTTCCTTTTCTTGGACGCCAGTTGCTCCGCAGAGCTGCTCATTTCTTTATTCCAATTCTACTCAGCTTGGGAGTGATTTTCTAAGTTCTCTTCTAGAGAAGTCTTTGTCTCTTGGAGCTCTTCCTCTATTTGAGCCTTTAGGCTTTTAAATTTGGCCTCTTTCTCTTGTATTTTTTGCTCATATTGAGCCTGTTGGTGTTCCATCTCTTCCTTTTTCTCTGCAATCCCCTAATTATGTTCAAGGTAGAGTCGCTCCAGCTCTTCATCCTTCAGTTGTAGATTCTGCTCCGCTTCATGATTCTTAGTTTGTAGCTCTTTTATTACACTAGGTTCGGCAACCTGAGTCTTCGCAATTTTTCCTTGAAGTCTATTCCTCTCATCCTTTGCTACTAATTCCCTTTCAGTCATGCGGACAATATCTTCCTCTAAGGATTTCTCTCTCCTCTCCAGAAAACTAACCCTTTCCCTAGCTACTTTGAGCTACTCATCCTTCTTCTTTAGCTGGTGACCGGTCTTAAGGAAGTCGGAAGTGACTACCCGTTGTGTTTCCTCCATGATTTCAACTTTATCTTGCGGTTGGGCCACCTTCATGTCGAGTCCTACCACATATATCTCATAGTCCTCTAGTTGCATTTATCCTTGAGGCTTGCTTACTCTAAGGCACATGGTTATAAACTTCAATTCTTGTTGGGCCTCATCGTAAAGAGCTTGTACTCTTGGCTCAATAGAAACACTCTCATCTTTTTCCTTGTTTTTCCTCATTCTATTCGCATGCGCCTCCTTTCTGCAATCTATCTATGCTATAAATTTGGTTGGCGATGAAACTAGTCCACCTGTGAAAGGAGCACCAGAAGGCAGGGCATAAGGATAGGTAACCTTCATAGGCGTCGACATTTTTTTCTTCTGAAAAGTGACAGTTTATGGAGAGAAGTGGGGTACATTCCATAGTTTGGTTTGAGAACCAACAACAGGGCTAGTCATTTGAAATGAATGAACTTGAGAATCAGTCGTAAGGCTCATTGGCTAGGACTATGAAGGAGTTGTCAATGGGGTGTCGGTCTGTTGTAATGGAAGAGGATTCGCATTAATAGTAGAAACAAGAGGAGCATTCTCAAGGGGAAAACCTTCCAAAAGCAAGGCGAGGAAGGTCGGAGCGGCAGCAGCAGGCATTTACAAACATGGAGGAGTAATTATGAGCAGGGTAGCATGCGAAAACTAGGCAAAGCCTACTGAATAAGTCAGACTAAAAGCTAAAGGTAGAGGGCTAGTACCTATGGTAGGGATCGCTAGCGAGGCAGGGGAAAATACCAAGGAATGAGATGCAAGAGAAGGAGAGAATTGTACCTGTTGACTGGTAGGTGGAGGCTCTGAAATCATCAGTGATTCATCCTCTTCTCCGGACTCTTGACTAGCTGCAAGCACTTTTCCTCTAACGGGCCCCTGCGAACTCTCTTTGATTATATTCCTCATGCACTTCCTCTTCGCAGCTGGGGTATCTCGAGCTTCATTAGTCGCCTTTGTTTGCTGTAAAGACACCCTGGCTGGTTTAGCAGCCCAAGTGAGTGTATGTGAGCATCTTGATATATTGAAATGCACACTCGTGGCCACATAGGAGGATTGTCCAGAGATTTTCTCCTTTTGCACAGAGGAAGCCGATGTCGCCGCTTCCTCCTCTTGCTCTTCGGATTCCTCCTTTTCTTCACTCCCATTAATACTAGAGTTAAGGCTAGGATGGCCTTCCTTCCACCACCTTTCAAATTCCTGGTCATCTTTTAGTTTGTTATAAGGAGCATCGAATTGTGCAATTTCTTAGCGATACTTCCAGAAAGCCACTATCTTCTCCTCACTCCATTCCTCATCCTTCTTTAACCTGTTGTATATGTTGCGTTCCATGGGGACATTAGCCTGGGCCATAGCCACATGAAAGTAGAACTTGTGCCACGGGCCTCTAGTGTCTGGCGTAGGGATATGTGCCAATTCAACAAAATATTCATCTTTGTCCACCCGTGGGTTACACTGCTTCTCCCAGTATGGTCGGGGAACATGGGTAACCCTCATATGTGGCTCCAGCAAGTCATCAAAAGGGTTGTATTCCCACTCATTAGTTATCAGTACCAACCCTAGATAGGCCAGCTTATCCTCTAACAATTTGTCCGATTGCTTCTTTATCAGAGTCACCGACTTGAAATTCTTCGGACAAGAGAAGAATCCCTTCCTCTTGACCTTTTCGTTGCTACAAAAAGTGAAATCAATGATGCATACTTGTCAGAATATTTCCAACGTGATCACTCTATTTGTGATGCAAAATGGGAGCAGGAAAGGTTTGCCAGTAAAGCCCCGCACTCGAAGGATCGTAAAATCTTTGCCTAAGAACCAGTCACAAGCAGGGGTGAAACTCTGCATAAATCTGGTCTGCTCCTTATCAAGCCGGATTATATCACCTTCTTTGATCAAATCATGCAAGACCAGGGCTATGAAATAGTCTGCAAGTGTATAATAATCATATGATGCGGAAAGAAAAGGCGTCCATATAGACACCGACTTCCTTTTATTTTGTGCATCAAAAAATTGATAGTGGAAAATACCAGGCAAAAAAATCTGGATTCTAATGCAGAAACATGTGGACCAGGAAAGAAAGAAACCTAAATTTTTTCTCCGCCTGATAATTCTCAATTTTCCGCATCATTTCTTCAACCATAAACCCAGCAAAATCATACTAGAAGAGTTCATGTTGCTTGCAAAATTGCATTGTCAGTCCCAATTGAAAGGTCTCTATCTTCTCATTGGAGTCTCGGCCACACACAAAGGCTAACATGGACATGGTATCTTGGAGATCATTTTGAAATGCACCGCGCATCAATGGAATACTTGGCACTTCAGCGGCTAGGATGCCTTTCCTACTAGTCTCCTCCAACAAGAAATCTGAGCCCTTTCTCATCTTCTTCCATATTTTCTCTCTTTTGCTCAGGTGAAAAGGATCGATATTCTCTTTTCTTTTACTTGGGTCTGGGATGCATAACATGTGCCAGATGGCCTCTAGAGAGATATGTAACCTTCAATGTAGTGGGTATCAGGATTATAACGTTGGATAGCAGCATCAACTATCTTCGGGCAATAGTGCACAAGTGGGACCATGTATTGAGGGAGACCACTATGCCAAACTCTATGTGCCATAGATTGGTCTGCCTTTGGTGCCAACAACCTTGCATAGGCTACCTCTACGAGGAACTTAGGGTTTTTCGCAAGCCTTGGGTCATAGATATTATCCCATTTTTCTTCAACCCTTTTCTGGTTTTTACAATCTTTAGGCCTATTCAATTCTTCTATATGGGCCCTCCTTGGCCTGCTGGGTATACCAGGCATAGTGTACGCCACATCTTCATAGATATATACCTCCTCTGAAGAAAGTATAGCCATAAATAGCTCCTGGCTAATCTCTTCCTGCATTGGCTGAGATGAAGTTTCTGACATTTTTCTTTCTCCGAAGATTTCTGCAAGCTCTCGGTTTTGCAATTCCCCTCAGTTCTGGATATGCAGAAGAAGAATAACTCTACACTTTAGCTCTTTGGTGTTTATGAAAAGACTTTTGGAATATTAATCCTCTTCATGCAATATTTGCATTTAATTCGGCATGTATTGTTAATTTTGCAATTCGTGCAAAATGAACTACTTGCCATTTTGAGGCGGCCGGAGCTGATTATTGCATTTGGCGATCATGCGATATGCCATGATCTTCTTGGAACTTGAGCCGATAATTTTCTTGCTAACCTTGCATTAACATGCGCTGGAAATTAATATCTTGGCCAGAATGATTACGCCAAGCAAACGATCACAGCCTAAAAAGATATGAATATCGCCTTGGGCTCAAGGACACGCTTAAGAGGTGACATAATAGCCTACGGTCGTACGTCTCACTGCCAACGAGCGCCACCTTTCAAATCTAATCAATTAGCTCCTATTAATCAAGCACGCACTAAGCCATGCTATCACAGATGCAATTGACCTATGAATGTGAACAAACGTAGGCACGCCTTTCAAGTCAGCAACTAGCTTAATATCACATTTTTTCAAAGTGGATTAGCATGCGTCTTTTCATTTTTCTATAAATAGGCCAGTAAGTAGTGAGAAAACATACTTAGCATTTGAGTAGTGATAGGTGATAGATAAAGTTCGGCATTAGCTCAAAAGCCTAGGGATAGTGTCAGAGTTATGGATACTCCAGTTTGCTTAATCTCGTGTAAGTCACAGACAACATTCCTAGGGGAGGTTTCAACTACGAGACTGAAATGGATGACCAAGAATAAGCATTCCTTGGTCTTGGTGGCCATAAAGTGGGTTTTAGGCAAAGAATGTATAGAGTATGAGGACAAGTATCGGGTGAACACCGACATATGCTCCCACTTCATAGCATCCATGCTAGACATCAACATCCCTCGACCACTTATCCTAAAGCTGGTTAAAGAAATCTTCCCAAAAAAAGTACCTGAATGGTCTCGGCAAGGTTGTTGCTCATGCTGCCTATGGGGTAGGCCTGCCATCAACCAGCGACCTACGTCGCTTTATTAAGGAAGAATTTGTCATTTGGCTTTTGTTCCTCAGTGGATTCCACCTACAGATTCGCGACCAACACCAGCAAAGGGTTACTCAGGCCCTACACTTCAGGAACCTGGAATTCCCCCCACCAATCGCAGTTGTGTCAAATGATGCTGTCAGTGCTGCCAAAGAAACTATGGACGAGGAAGAAGTGGATGTTATAGTTAATATGTCAATTGTCACCAGCCATGCCTTTGGATAAAAACCCCCTGCTTGCTCAACAAATGTCTCCCTGCCTGCTGCTCAGAATACCTGCCATAGTTGTATATAAGCCTGAAAATGGCTATCATATATATAATAGTTCAATATACTTGTAAAATTTTGAATTACGGCTTTCCAGCCACTTTTGAGATGTAAAGAATATAATAGATATATATCCCTTTTAAAGAAAATCCATACCCTTTTCTTCATTCTTTATTTTAGTTTTATGGGTTCACAACTTTTCATTTTGCAATTTCTCCACACATGGGTGTGTTCTATGTAAAGCAATTCTAGTATTCCACCCACCAATAATAATGCGTTAAAACACTGAAGCACCAACTAATTCGAAAAAGACCGGCCAAAGAAACGGAAATAAAATAAAATCACTATTCACATATGTAAAAAAAAACTTGTCGCTTAATGGAACAGCTTTAGATGAATCCCATTGACCGAGATTCCTAAGGGTCCCTGTTCCATATTTTCCAACTCAAAAGTATTGTGTTCTTTACACCGAATGATTTTAAAGGGACCCTCCCATAGGCTATCAAATTTACCGTGCTGACCTGGCTTAGTAGCCCTTTTATCATACTTAAGCACTAAGTCTACATTTTAGACTTTGATCGGAAGCCTTCTTGTCGAACCATCATTTGACCACCTATTTGTGGCTTGTCATAGCTATTAGGGAATTCTCTCTTTTTTCTCATACTTCCAACAGTTCAGCAAGCTGCACCTCCATGGCTTCATTTTGTTCTATCTCAAGAGATTTCAACAATTGTATTGCCAGAATCTCAAGGGAGATAGGTAACAGTGCCTCTTTTCCGTATACCAATTCATAAGGCGAAGTCTTAAGAACTTGCTTAGGAGTTATGCAGTTTTCTAAGAGCACTACTCAGAGGTTTTTATGCCATTCTCGCTGGTGTTCCGAGCCATTCCTTTTAAGGAGTCGAACTAAGATTTTGTTCGTTGACTCTGCTAGACCATTTCCTTGTGGATAATAGTTTGATGATGTTTTAAGGAATATGCCATTCTTTAATGCAAAGTGACATACCTTTGTGCCTAGAAAAGTTCTAGCATTATCTGAAATGATACTTTTCAGAGGCCTGAGCCTTCTCACCAGCTCTTCGAGGAAGTCCATGATCTCTGTTTTTGTTGCATTTTTAAGTGGAACAGCCTACGTCCACCTTGTGAAGTAATCTGTGGCGGTCAGAATCTACTTATGTCCGACGCTAGAAACTAGGTTGATCATTCCAATGAAGTTTAGGCCCCATTGTGCAAATGGTTCGTCCGCCACTATGGGTTTCAGGGGCATTGTGGAATTCTTCCTTCTGTTAGCGAAGAACTGGAATTTTTTGCAAACCTTCACTAAATAGTGGGAGTCATTAAAAAGTGTAGGCCAATAATAGCCAACATGCATGATTTTAATGGTGGTAGTTTTGGCAGAGAAATGTCCACCTGTAGCGCTATTATGGAACGCGTCGAGGATCCTCTTCGATTTCTCAGAAGTGACGCATCGGAGGAGAACACCATTAAAATTCCTTTTGAAAAGGACTCCTATTAGCGTATATCCGCAATTTTGTAGCCGATAATATCTCCATTTTTGGGATGAGAGGCCTAGCACATACTTTCCAGTTTGCATGAACCTCATTCTATCAATCAGCCAACCGCCTTCCGATTCCAATTCATTTATCAAAACGAGCTCTAGCTGCTCCTCTGCATTAGGTACCTCCTCGTTCTGTGCCATGTACTCACACAGTCCTCTTCCTTTAATAGTCTTAGTAGGCTTGAATTTGATGTCATATTCAAGGATCTTGGTGATCCAATTAGCCCTTTTTTTTGTGATCTCCCCTTCCATGATATATTCACGCACACTAGAATGTGCGACATACACCAGCACCTTATTGTAGGAAATTAGATGGCAGAACTTCTTAAGTCCCATTACTATTGCAAAGGCCTGTCTTTCGACGAAATTATAATTTGCCTCATATTCCTTTAGGGTCCGGGAGTAGAAAGCCACTGGATGTTCCCCCTTTTCATCCTTTTGGGTTAGGACAGTAGCAATACTAGATTTGCTACCGAAAGCATACATTTCAAAGTCCTTGGATTGATCTAGATTAACCAGCACCGGAGCTATGGAAATAGCTTCCTTGACCCTTTCATAAGCTTCTCGAGCTTCGGTTGTCCACCTGAATGTTTGATCTTTCTTCAGCATTAGGGTGATTGGCCTAATCATTCCCATGAAATCGGAAATAAACTTGCTGAAAAAATTTACTTTGCCTAGGAAAGACTAAACACCTTTCTTGTTTACCGGAAGGGGAAGTTCTTTGATAGCCTTTACTCGTTCGGGATCAATTGAAACACCTTCTCTAGACACATGTCCTAACAGCTTACCCTGCGGTACTCTGAATACACATTTCTTCAGGTTTAGGGAAACTCCAAACTCCTGGCACTTTTGAAAAACTAATTCCAAATGATCAAAATGACCATCCTTAGATTTAGAGAACATAGTAGGTTCATCCAAATAGATTAGAATAAACTTATTGATTAGTTCATTGAATGAGATGTCCATCACCCGCTGGAATGTTGCCCCTTCATTGGATAAACTAAAAGGAATTTTAGCATATGCAAATGTTCCCCACTTTGTTGTGAACGTAGTCTTGTGTTGATCTCTTCTTTAACTCAGATCTCATTGTAGCCTGAAAAACCATCCAGCAGAGAAAACATTTCTGATCCTGCGACAATTTGTAGGATTGACTCCATAGAAGGCAACAGATAGTGGTCTTTTACATATGCTCTATTTAGGTCTCAGAAGTACACACACAAGCGGATATCTCCATTCTTCTTTTAGACTGGGACCAGATTCGATACCCAAATACTATGTTTGATTGGGAAGACAATGCGTGACTCAATGAGCTTAGTTAGCTCTTGTGCCATAAGAGCTTCAATTTTAGGGTTGACTGGCCTCTGTTTCTGTCAGACTGGTTTCACACCTTTTGTTAGCTCAATAGTGTGTTGAATGATGCCAAGATCGTATCCCTCTAGATCATCGTAGGACCAGGCCACTACTCCATATTTTTTGTAGAAACTGATGAGCCTTTCCTTAGCATGGTGTAGGACATTTTTTTCGACTTGGAGATTCTTACCATCGGAGACCCGAAGGTCCACATAATCATTTTTTTCTGCCATGAAGTTTCGCTTATCATTTCAGGCATCATATCACTCGAAATTTTTTTCGAGAGTAACCAATCCTCTCAGAAGTTTATTAGATTTGAGCTGCATAATTTTTCTTTCATAAGCCTCAACAATATTTGGTTGAAGTTGATTGGAAAACTCCCCTGAGTGCTGGATAAACGAGGCGATGTGTTCATCACTTTCAAAAACCTGCCAACACTGATCATTATCAGGGATCACTGGTCAGACTAGTACTCGTACTGAATGTTCGTTATGAAGCAGGTTAGAGACAAGATCAAAATGAGCACCAATCACAGCCATGCGATCTACATCACTATTTCGTCTCCAGGGAACGGTATGGATGTTGAAAGCTTCAAAACCATCAATAAAGTCCCAAACTCGGTGCCGATAGGATCTCATACGAACATTCTTTGCTACAGAAATTCCTCGAACTTGGTTAACTACTAGTTCAGAATCTTCAAATACAATTAATTGCTTAATGCCCATTCATTCTGCAAGGCTTAGGCCTTGGACTAACCCTTCATATTCGGCCTCATTGTTTGAATAGGTGAAATGAAAGCAGAAAGTCCTTAACCATTTTTTATTTTGCATGGATATTAGATATACCCCTGCTCTAGCACCTACTTTGCTTCTTGCTCTATCAAAGTACAATTTCCATAGCTCATTTGCTTGGTTATCCTCGGATTCTTTGGCGACCCTCGGAAGCACCTAGTCTTCATCATAAATTACATACGTGCCTAACCCTGTAGCATGATAATTTCCAAAAGGATCATTGTTTATGTGTTCACTCAAACGAGCATCTTCTTTATCATTCTGACTCTGCTCACTTTCTCTTCCTCTAGTAATTCAACGCAATACATTTCTTGCTTGGTGATAGAGGTATGTGCGGCTTCAAAATTGATCAAGGCTTCATATGCCACATGTTTAGAATGTAGAACCTCCGATTCTATCTTCATTTTTGTGTCGTGTTTCATCCTAAGTATTAGATGTGACCAATCCAAGGACAGGTATCTACCCACCTTTGAAGTAAATTCTCGGGAGAGACAGAGACCAAACATAGGAGGGACATCTATGATCACTGTGTCCTGCGGGACCATGATACTAGGGCAGAAAATAGAGTTAAAGGAAGCACCTTGATGACACTTACGGTCTCAACTTTTTTTCCATCAAGCTGCATCACCTCTCTTTTCATAGGTTCTTAACTGAGTCCCAAAGCTTTCGGCTATCTGTTTAGGCATAACCATTGTACTAGCACCAGAATCAATCATAGCGTTGTGCAATAACTTCTTTCCTATAATGAGAGTCAAGAAGAAGGGCTGAGGCTTCAACCTACTTCTGTCCTCAGCAGGGGATTCCTTTGTATTGTTTCTAATAACCCTAGCTGGCAGTGTCTCATAAACCTCTTTTGTTCTAGAAAATGGCCCTGTTGGTGCCGGGTTGACCTCTTCTTGAAGTGCCTTCTGTAATAGTGTCTTTTGTTCTGAGATGGCTAGAATGTCCCATAGAGACACATTAGCAGATGATTTCTTCAATTTCTCTACCACATTAAAATGTGACAAACTCAAATATTTGTGCTCCTTGGTTCTTGCTATAATAATTTCCTTCTGTGGTTGAGAAGATGAAGGGACGATTGAAGCACTGGGAATCTAATTGGAAACACCTTTGAGTTGTGGGTTGTCCAGATGTGAAAAACCTAACTCACCGGTGAATCTCCTCTTTGAGTGTGTGTTGTAATCAAACTGTACTTGCGGTGTTTTGGATATGAATGTGTCATTGGAAAACACTGTTTCTTCTTCCTCCACCCAGGAGAAGAGTGCATAATCAGGAGCAATATCGGATTCTTGTTCCAAAGACATTACTTGCATCTGCGCAGTAAGGACTGCACTCTCCATTTTTGGTGAGGCATATACATAACCTCCATTTTTTGTTGCTCTACCTTGGATGTGTTGCTCCGCCGCCTTTTGTTGTAGGTTGCAACGCGGACAGTTCGGGGGCATATGTGCATCGCTGCAAGGGAAACACCATGGATTGATATCATCAACAAGATTGTTCTGCCCTGCAGTTAATTCCCTACTCGAGCTTGGCGATGCACTCATCAGCGGAGTAGGCACTGACACCATTTGGTTTGTCGTCAGAGCTAGTGGATTAGTGTGATGCGCACCCTGGTATTGATTCTGCTGATAAGAAGACCGCCCACCTTGATAGTTTTGATACGCAGGCTTCAGAGGCATTGCTTGGTTCCACTTAAGAGTAGTTATATCATTTTCCATGGTTCGCCACATCTCTTTGAGGTCGCTTATTTCATCTTTGGAAGAACCTGATGTAGAAGCCACATTTTTAGGGGCAACCACATATGTGCATATTGACTGGGCAGTTGCGAGCGCACTAGTTGACATGAACTCTTGCGTGGAGATTGATATTTCAGGAAATATTGGCATAATAGGTTGAGGAGGCAATTTTATACAGTCTATCAAATGATTCTTGGACTTGATAGCTGTACCATACACATCTGGCAGAGTAGCTCCTCCCAAAGACTTGATCATCACAGAAATGTCAGAATTGATGGACTTCAGATAAAATATAAATGCCAACTTAGGAGTCGGGCATATGGTAACAGGGATACTCTACCAATTTGCGTGAAATCGGGCATTAAAGTCTGTTAGAGCCTCATGAGGGGCTCATTTTATGATAGATAGTTGATAATACAATGAAGAACAATTTCCGTCATTCGAGAATCTCTCATAAAACGGATCTCCAAGCTCATCCCAGGTGCGAATTGAATTAGGCGTCAATGTGCGGTACCAATCCAGTGCCTTGCCTTTGAAAGATGCGGCGAGAAGCCTCAGGGCTACATTATGTGCTGTGATCCCGTGTACCAGATATACATCCACCACATCCTGCAATTTTTTTGCGGGTGTTCTTGAGCTGTCTCTGGTAAACTTCGGTATAGCTTTCATGGTTGAAATCGGGATAGCGCCCCACACAGCAGGCGCTATCGAGGCTATCAGGGGACTTCCAGCGTCCCATGCTACGTAGTTTTTGTTGGTGGCCAACAACATTGTGAGAGGCCAGGGCAGTGGGAATGGAACGGTTACCAGCTGATTTGCGACCTGGACTGTCCCTAGTGGAGGTACTAGTAAACTAGGGTTTCCTACAGTTTGGGATCTAGTTACAGACCAATGGCTCATACACCCTTCTAAAATGCAATTTCATTTAAGCTCAATCCCATCGGGCGTGCCAAAAAAAGAACAAACTATTGACTCCAAAAATTGACGAGGTAATAGAGTCTTATGGGAAACTTACTTTAAGGGGGACCTTTTGCGCTAAATTGAGTAAGCTCTGGATTTTTAGAGAACTCGGCTTCTTCTATAATGGGGTTTGGAAAGGGAAAAGGAAGCAGATTTAATAAAGTAAACTCTAACCTAAGGCGATGCGCCAAGATTTAATGATGGCACGATAAATCATGGATTTAAGGGCCTAAATGGTATTGTCGTGTTCCAAAACATCATACTTAAGATTATAGCATAAACAATTCATTTATTGACATAAAATAATGTTGCATACATTCTCACTGCCAAGAAGAGTCATTAGACATGATCTAGGTAAGAAAACTTGCATCTAATATATATAGAAATTCTCAAATGAAGTGTCAAGACAATATAAAGCACAATTCACAATTTGATCAAATAGCATGAAAAAATAGAAAGGCCGAACAATTGGCACAGTCTGAGAGTTTTTGCAATTAGAATAAAACAGTAATAAAGGCTTGGCATCTTTTCTAAAACCAGCGTGTTTTTTTTTTAGCTTTTCAGACCATTTCTCATCAACAGAGAAAATATATATATCAGGAAAAACTTCCCACCACTTCGGAGAGCAATAATAGAAAAGATTATGCAATCCTTTACAATGATGCCTGAAACAACATATTCCCAAGGCCGTTACAACAGGATCAAGCCATAACATAGCATCCAGTCATCTCGGGCACAGGTGCATCCTTTGTAATGATGGCGGTGGTCCCGGTTAGACAAGTGTAATTCAATGGTGCGAATGATTATGATAAGCAGCAACCAATAGCATTATTTGGTTCATCCAGTTCATCGCCCGCATAACAGATCTGCTGCTTAGGCACGTGGTAGGCTTTCGCTGCCCACATGAACCTTTCTCCCATTGCTACAGAGGATTTGCAAAAATGTAACACGTGTCGAATGGGTCAAGCACCTTATCACGATGGAGAGAACATTTATCAGCTGAGCGTAAAAGACGTGTGGCAGCATTTCGCTACTCGCGATTGCTATTTCATCCCTGCGTTGAAAGATTTGCGAATGGGTTACAAGTAGCAAGAGTCCACTACAGCTAGAAACTGTGGGGCCTGCCGGCACCTTTTAGTAATGAAGGCTTCGTGGCAGCATTTTGTAGCCCGATGAGGCATCAAGGAAAAATAAATAAAAGCAACCTCCAGCCATGACACGTGGAAGCACATCGGAGTTTCCCGAGACCCGAAGGGAATGTCGACACTCGATATTGCAAAGAGAAGACGCGTGGAGCAGCGGATCAAAACTTTGATAAAAGGCCGTGCAGACTTGGCGATGCATAGGCCGGCACACACAAAAATGAACCTGAAGGGAGCAAGTTTAATATTTATTTAACATTTACCAAGTAGTTAATACTGACATCATAGGTGAAAGAGGTACTAAATTTTTATTTTGAAAAAGGAATATGCATCTACACAATAGATTTCATGCAGATATAACAAATCATCCAATCATGCTTTCAAATTAAAAGAGTAAACATCTTTTACTTTTATATTTCAATTTGAATAATTTCATTTAAATAAGATAAATTATAACCTAGAGTAACAAGGTTAGGGATCCCTTGTCTAGTTTCTTTCAATCTTACAAGACTCAACATGTCATTTTCAAGAGGGAGAGAATCACTTGAGTGTTTTACCTCCAACCACAAACTTGCAGTCCCCCACACACCTTCCTAACTGGAAGTGGCCTTCCCCTTCAACAAAGGGTTTAGTTAATAACCCTCTTAGTTCTACCATCTAAGCTCCAATGTTGTGCCCTACTTAAATAACAATGTCATACAACTATGGATACCTTCAGACTAGCTAATTATCTAGATCACAATGATCTGCCAAGTACAGGTGGTGACAATTGCACTCACTTTGGCCAAAGTATTTGCATAATAAATACAAAAGCTACTAAGATAAAATTCATTTGTTTACCCACCCTACTCGACTTGGAGTACAATATCTAACCTTCTAATTTTTGACCAATAGTTACCTTATCATACCAATTTCCATATTAAAGAGATAACTTCATTAAAGTCATAATTCATTTAGATTGGTTATGGTTTCCTAACTTAGAACACTCATGTTACATTCTCGTAACGACTTGGGACTTGGAAACTATCACTTGTTCAAGTCCTTATTAACTAACTTGATAAACAAGTAAGATATTTTCTGACCTTGAATACCCAAGTTATGTTCACATAACTTCTTGGGACTAAGAAACTACCACTTATCTAGGCTTTTAGTATTAGCCATGAGAGCATCCAATCTCCCACTCTAAGCACACAGTTATTAATGATGAATTACTATCATTGACTAATTTGAATTCATTACAAACTGAAAGTACTGACAAAATGTTCAATCATATATAGTAAATAAATATTAACCTTAAAAGTTGAAGATCCTTCTTCTTATTATAGTCTCTATTGTTCAATATTTAGCTTTGTTATATTTTCCTTCCTCAAAAAGTGAAGACTCACTAAATGAGTAACTCATTTGGGCTATTTCTTATTTCTCACTTGAACACTCAAGTTACTTTCATGTAACTATATTGGGTCTTGGCTACAACCACTTGCTCTAGTCTTAACCCTAACCCTTGAGAGTGACTAGTCTCGAGGTATATAAATTTTAAGTAAAAATTGACACAAAATTATATCTTATTGACCTTCCTTGTCATAATATAGTATGAATAATACAAAGAAAAAGTCTACACAGTAATGGTTAGATATCCCTTAAGAATATAACTTCCTTTAGGTTATATAGTCCTTTTATGCATTTTAGTGAAATCTTGTTAACTAAGGAGAAACATAGTTGTAGACCAACTATTCCCATCTTGTAATAAATTCACATAAACAAAAGTGCTTACTCACTAAGTTTGGAATATAACTTGTTTGGTAAAAAGAATACCTCGAACATTGAATTCCCTTGTTATCCTTTTGTAACCTCTGGGGTCCAGGCTATTGTCTCCAATTCAAGCCCTAACACAAAACAAAAGGTTTAACCTTCTCACCTATTCTTAGGCTTCTTTAGCAATATTGATGTCATAGTGTCATCGTCGGGATATACACCTAGTCCTTTAAAATATTTTGACCTAAGTTTACTTGAACTTTCTATTCAATCAATAGTAAACATAAAGAAGACTTTTACTCAACATTACTTGACTTTCTAGCGATAACTTGATTGAGTTATTTTGGTTTCATTTCATTACAAACTCCCAAATTACTTAATGTGACTACATGGTCTTGGAATATGCCACTAGTTTAAGTTATAAATGGAGTACAAAGAGTTTCTACTCCCATGGATAGTCGTCATGGAATTCACTTACCAGCATAAACAATAAACTTGACCCAACTGGTCAACAGGTAACCAAGAAACTTCAAGCACATAATACTCTTCACTGGATGGTATCTTACTTGGTATAAAACCTTAGAAGGGTTTGGACACTTATGCCACAAGAAAATTTGCATTTTAAAAAATCAATTCAATTCGCAAATCATTTATCAAGAAGAAATCAAGGACTCTATCCTTTTACAACATAGGTAATATTTCCACTTTAGCACCTAGCTATGTTTATTAATTTATTAATTCTTCTTTCCTCACAATATTTAATCTTGGTTTAAAAACTCTCATAACAAGATTCCACTTTTTAATCTTCACATACACATTCAGGAAATTATCTAGAGTTATGTCATACAAAAAATCTCTCAAATTTTTCAAGGAACTCAAGCCAATTTCCTCTACTATTAAGGAGGAGTTTTACAATCTCCACGAAGTCATTTACATAAACAAAAAAAAAGACAAAACTAATTTTGAATATGTATTCTCATAACTTAGTTTTTTTTTTAAGGATTCAACCTATTCCAAGAACCCAGGAAAGATACAGAGACTCAACTTAGCCATCTCAAAGATACATGAAGGATTTTTTCATGAAACTGAAAGGTAGTTAAATCCAATCACAAGCATCTCTTTATACACCATTCATAAAAAAAAAATTGCAAATAAGAAAATGGTAACATTAGTGAAGAATCACTTGCCTACTTACAAGCTTTACAAGTGTAGAATGTTGTTCATTTACATAGGCTGATGGTGATTCTCTAAGAGTGACTTCCTCACTCACTCACATAACTACTCTACCAAGCTCCAACTATCTCCTTCGAGTTTCTTTCTATAAGAAATGGATATCGACTGGTTGCATCTGCTAGTTTAATTCTTATGAAATTCTTAAAAGGAATGTATTATATCAGATTAGCATCAATTATTCCTCTCTCCAACCGCTTTACCATTATAAATTAGCATATTTATATTCTACGATTGCAATGATTTGATTTAGTTATCAGATAACCAATCACCGCCAAGAAGTTACCAAGGGGTTGCAAAATATTAGCAACTATCTTTCAAAGATTACTCTGATAGGATAAAAGGAGAGAAGCATTTTTAATAGTTGATTGCACAATCGGTTTCACCCTATTTACCCACAAACTACTTCCAAATATGGCTCCATAAATATTTTGGTTGCCATCAATTTCAATAATTATTTACAAATCGATTTATATTGAAAATGGTTATTGATAGCTCACTGAGCAACTTTCCACGAATCCAAATGTGGTCTTTCCCTATATTACACATAGTTCAAACTTGTGCAACCCTTGGTTGAGCACTGTGGCCTTTTAAGACTTTAATGACATTTGAAATACATTAGAACTATTACCGCCTTCATTATCTCAGGTTGCAACTTTTACATTTCATAAGGACATTTAAAACAAAACATGAATATTCATACATATGCCACCTCTATACATATATGCTCCTCTTTGAATGAGTTGAGCTATCACACAGTATAACGAGCTTTTTTAAAATAAGAATGAGTTAAAACACCAACCCCATGGCTATATTAGCTAGCTCACATATATGAAAATGCATATGCATGCATATACTTGTTTATACATGTGTGAACGTATATACACATATGTTGGCATGTAGTTTTGTCTATGTACGTGCATATGCATCCATGTATGTATATACACATTTATATTTACATATGTTTACTTATTCTCACATATATGCATATTCATATATATTCTCTTATATATGTATAGAAAAAATAAGATTAATAAACCCTAAAGTAGCCACACCAAACCAAAACGGATGACACGACTAAGCTAACTTAGGTTGGCTTACCTACAAGAATGCTAGAGACATCCTTAGACTCAATAGGTTTATGGGAAATAGTACTTGGTCAATGCTAAGCTCAGATGGCATTACCAGAAGATTCACAACTTATCCCTTCTCCCAGGTGATACTCCCCTTCTTTCCCTTTGGAGGTGCTTGGATCACTCTAGCATTTTCACTCAAGCAAACAATGGTAGTTATCTTGGAAAGCATTAAATCATGATCATATCATTGCATTTTTATTAATAATTAATTTGAAGAAAATAGCATCATCTCATACTATTTCATAAGATAGTCATCATCATTCCATTTAAATGCAATAATCTAACATTGCACAAATTTATCAGAATATAAATTTCTAGGTTCCATAGTCTCATGTCTTATCACATTAATTACCATAAAGTGAAAAGTAATTTTAGTGATTTAGGGTGGGATGTAACATATCCCCCCCGCTTGATAATCATCATCCTCGATGATGTAAAGTATCATAACATATAACAAATAATGAAAAATTCTTAATTTCAAGTTTTAAATTTATGCAGAAGATGGGGAGATTTTTGTTTGATTTCCTTATATATTTTTTTTCTCTCATAGCATTGTCCTTTGCAATATGGTCCCACTGGACCTTGCATAGCTACATTGTTAATACGTAGATGGAGCTTGCACAATTCAAGCACTATTTCTCTTACTAAGAGTTGTCTCAGTATTCGTTTAACAACATAGCTTTATGTCTAATGTGGGCTCCCACTATCCTTTTCTTGATTAACTTGATTTGTTCTTCAATCTTTGATAGCATTTCTAGACCAAGGCTAATCCTATCTTCTAGCTTATCTCAACTAATAGGATTTTGACACTTTCTTCCACACAATGTTTCAAATAGATCCTTTTTAAAGATAGAGGTTATTGTATGAAAACTCTTACATGTGGAAGATATTCCTCCCACTTGTATGACTAATCCATACAATACACTCACAATAGGTCCTCAAATTCCTAGTTTACTCTCTTTGTCTGAATATCTGTCTTACCTAAGGATGTGCTAAACTTATGTTCAACTAAGTTCCAAGTGAGGTGAATAAGGTTTGGCAAACCTTGAAGTTATATGAGTGTCCCTTTTTGAGATAATCTTCTCAGGAACACAATGAAACCTGAATTATTTATACAAACTTGCGAGCTATCCCTAGTGATTTATTTAACAAATTCTCGAGTATTAGATGGCTAACTTGGTGGGTTCATTCACCACTACCAACATTGGATTATTCCTATTTCCAAACATAATAAGACCGTGTACTAAAGATCTACTACTCCCATTCTAATATCTCACGAGGTATAAAATCCTCCCAGGTGATATTGTTCCCTTTCTGCTCTCTAGAATTATGGACCTTCTACTACATACCTTACAATATCCTTCTTCATTCCCTTCCAAAATCATAGTGGCTCAACTTCAACCAAAATTTTTTATTATGCTAAGCCATTCTGAATATGGTGTGAAGTGAACCTCTCTCCACACTATATTCCTCAACTCTTCTGGTTTCGACACATATATTCTTTCTTAAAATCTCAATGGTTTATCTGGCTCAAAATTAATCTCATCACTAGTTCCTGGGAATTGCTCATGAGAGCTTGCTTGAATTGAGCAAGCTTAAAGATTTGTATCAATTGGTCAAACACTTGGGATACTCTAAGAAGGTTATTGAAAGAGAAAAAGGGATAATTGTGTGTGTGTGAAATGTGGAAAGTTAGTACCAACACAAACCTTAATGAAACAAATTATATTAAAGATTCAAAGCAAAGAAGCTACTCTAAATTTCAATTTAACAAATCTTTTAAGAATTTCTTATTGTCCTCTATTCTTAATGATTCATTTAACCTCTTGGCCCTCATATTTCTATGTGCACAAAGGCAATTAGAATGACACTTAAGAAACGAGATTAGTATTTAACATGCAAGCTAATTAAATTCCTACATGAAACTAAATGGTAGAAATCATGATGGATATTATGATGAATGATGGAAGATTATGATGAATGATGGGTGACTATGATGAATCAAAAAATGGTGGTGGTTACTATGGTGGTGATCTGTACGATTCTACATATGCTCAACTGCAAACTCTAAATATACTAATCTAAAATGAAACTATGAAGCAAAGTGTTAATCTAAGATCTAACTATGATGCAAAACATGACATAAAAACTAATTATAAGACTCCAAACTGCCCCGAAGCTCAAACGATAAACCTACATGATAACTCTATTCAAAAGTGGATGTCAAATGTGTGGGAGAATCAAGTGTGTGAGGAATAAGCCATGTGTTTGAAAATAATTCTAATTTAAAAATTAGAATTATTTAATTTCATGTGACCTTGGTGAGGTGGCATAAAAAGTTGTAGACATGTGCTTGAATTCCTAATCTAAGATTAGTGAAACTTAATTAAATAAAATAAACTTTAAAAATTTGTTTATTTAATTAAATTAGAAGAATATGATTTTTTTAGATTTGAAGAATTAAAGGATATGAAAAATATAAATAAATTGCGAGTTTATTTATATGTAGTCAAATATTAATTAAATAACTAGTATTTAATTAATTAAATGTTGTGACCGATTTTAGGTGTATACATTTTGCCCCTCTTTGAAGTAATGTGTTTACACGTTGCTTCAAAGAAAATTTGATACCAATGCTAAGAAAATAAATTTTTCGATGCCCCAGACGTTCATTTTCAGGTGATGACGAATATATGCCCCCTCAGGAGATAAATCGATGAATTTTTGAATTTTTAGGATTTTTGAAAAAAAAATAAAAATTTGATGATTTGATGATGATCTCAAAATTTTATGCATCAAAAAAGATTTATCTCCCGACAAATGATGTATAAGCCACCAAGTTATGAAATTGATTAATTAGGGCCCCTTTGAGAAATAAAACATCCCCATAAAATGCCACTTAATTAACCTTAAAAGGTTAAAAAGTGTGATTAGAAAGTTCATTTGAGCCTTTCGAAATTTGAAAACTTGTGAGTGAGTGATTTGATGAATTGATGCCTTATGTTTCCTCCTTGTGTTTGATGTTTGATGAGCACGTTTAGCCAATTGATTTGATGATGTTGATGTGATAGTTGATGTTTGACATCATGATAGGTAAGGATCAATCATAGGATGATGATGATTGACCTCATGATAGGTGAGGGTCAATGATAGTATGTTGATGATTGTCCTCATGATAGGTGAGGATCAATGATAGATTGATGATTGACCTCATGATAGGTGAGGATCAATCATAGGATGATGATGATTGACCTCATAATAGGATAGGATCAATGATAGATTGATGATTGATTGATTGACCTCATGATAGGTGAGGTTGATGATAGATTGATAATTGACCTCATGATAGGCGAGGATCAATTATCATTTGAGTGATTGATGTACCTCATGATAGGCGAGCTTGAATTGATTGATGAACCTCATAATAGGAGGGGTGCATTGATTGATGAACCTCATGATAGGCAAGGTTGAATTGATTGATAAGATTGTTGATTTGTGATATGTTATGATCATAGGAGGATTTCCGCATCTGGTGTAGGTGGATTAAGATTTGATTGGGAGATGTGGTTTGACTTCTCTGATTGATTGATATGCCCCAGTATAGGATTGATTAATGTACTAAGACTTGATGATGTACCAAGACCTGATGTATACACTGATTCAGTTGAGACATTGATGATGTACCTCTTGATTTGAGACATTATGATACACTGCCATTTTTGATATTGATGTATCTCTTTATACCTTTGGATATCCTTGTACACTTTGACATCATTTTGAGTTATTTATGACATGTGGAGATGATGATGATTGATATATGTGTCTATATGATGTTTATATGTAATGATGATCATGATGATTATGATGGATGCGTTTGGTTTCTATTTTATGATGCTATGTGATGTTCTATATGATGATGATATGATATGCTATGAATGCATTTTCTATTTTATGATGATGATTATGATGCTTATGATGTTGATGAGGATGTAATTTGTGTGTTATGATTCTATGATGTTTTATGAATGATGCCTATATGATGTATGTGATGGATCCTATTATGCAAATGATATGTGATGCATTTTATGTTTTTATACTTTTCTAATGCAAATAAATGATGTAATGTATGAAATGAACACATGATAATCCATATTTCTATTGATGTTTATGTGATGTTTATATGTGATGATGATCACGATGATTATGGTGCTTTGTAATGACGAGGTGATGTAATGATGATTATGGAATGCATGCAATGATGATATGATAATGCAAGATTATGTTGATCCAGTTAGTCCTTTGTCATTCTTGGATTTTCAATTAATAACAAATTCATCTTCACTACTAGTTTTAGATGATCATAACAAGGGAATTATATCCTTGTTAATCAATCATGTTTTTCAACAACTTTTTGTTCTTGGAAATCTTACTTTGTTGGATATGTCTTTCAATATTCTTATGTGAATCCAAGATCCATTTTATTAAAGGAATAAATGATTTCAATGATGCATCAAGTTCAATTATGCCCCTATTAAAATAGAGATTCTTTTCTTCTTGGAAATCTTACTCGGCTGGATATGTCTTTCCATCTTCTTAATGGACCAATTTCTTAATCCATTAATAATTGATAAAATTATTTTGATTATGCAAGTGAGATGCAATGCACTTCTTTTTCTTTTTTTTATGTGGATATTATGATGTGATTCATACATGGATGAATGATGTGATAATGCATATGTGATGTATGTAATTGATGATGGAACTAATGTGCAACTATATGAAAATGATGTCTTTATGGTAATGTCGAGTGTACTCAATCCATTAATGTGAGAGATAACATCATTGTGAAATAATTTCAACCTTGGAAAACCCCTAAATACAAATGCAAAACTATCATGGATACAATCGAATATAACCATGCAGATCTAGTATGCAAATGTTGTCATTGTAATAGCCAATTTGTTGTGCTTTTTATCATCATTGAGCCTTTAAAATGTTGAAACTGAGTACAATCATTGATGGTATATTTAGACCATGATGACTTGAGTACTACTCCATGATGTTTGATAGTGCAACTTAACACAAGCATCTAAGTCTAATTAAACCGAGATGAACTGAGTATTGTTTGCGTAAACAGACAAGAGTTAATCGTTTTCCTATGCAAATTCAGAATATCATTAGTGATACTTTGTAGAGCACATCCCACGACAATTTACACAATAATAATGATAAACTCACAAACAACAGACAAAGAAAAATCAGTCTCCTTCTTGGCTCCTCTAGTTCAATACATCATCAAGGGGCTCCAAAGATATGATAACAAAAATTAAAGTACAACAATTAAAAATTTGTGTTTGGCGTGATAAGCCCTTGATTCAGAAGTAACATCATCCATGTGAAGTTTGTTTTTGGTTTGATTGATTTGGATTTTTGGTTGATGTGTTCATGTATTTCTGATGGTGTTTGATGTTCAATGTTGAGTTGCACAATAATCATGCTTTGGGTTGTGTTGTACTACTACTGTTTGTCTATTGGTTCAAGCTCAAAGTTTATTGCCCCTAGTGAGTTGAGGATTTTTCCCCTAGCCTAGGGTGAGACATGACCGTGATGCCAAGATATGTACATGGTGCTTTCCAAGGATAGGTAGATGGATGACAAAATAAAATGGTCGGCATGCTCAAATAGATGGAAAAGTTATCCTTTCACAAATAGTGCCTATTGCTAGGTTTTCACTACTTGTTTTTATTGCACTTTTTCAGATTTTATGATTTTTTTTGTATTTTTCTCTTTTTCTTTTTTTTTTTAAATTTTTCATAGACTTCTTTTTGCTTTTTATTTTTTATTTTTGAAGGATATTTTCTTATGGTTTGTATTTTTTCAGGACTTTTTCTGATGCACTGGATGATTCAGGTGTAGAACTTCTTGTGATGCAGGTTGTTGAGGGGTTCATCAAATAAATCCCCTTCTGGTGTGGACAATTGATATGCTCCTAATCCGAAGACTGATACAATAGTGCCCTAATCCTGTGTGAATGATCATGCTAGATGAAAAGACCCAATCGGAATGAGGAGTACGAGTGGCAAGTATAATGGACGATAGAGGTGATAAATGAAAGACGCTATGATAGGATCCCTAATGTGCACGTTATGTGGGTAATTAGGCTTCAAAAAAAAAGGAACTTGGACGACCGATGAGTTATAGTATGTGAAGGGGTCGCCATCAAAGATGCATTGAAATACATCACCAGTGGAGGTGTAATGATATGGCGGGTATGTGAACATGGATGGGTGAAAGGGAATATGCAGTATAAGTGACATGGATGTAGACCGTGAATTAAAAATTTATTTCTTTGATTTTCTTCTTTGATAGATTCCCCCAATGAGTTTTGAGGGAGAGGCATGTTTGGAGATCAACTTTTGAGCACTTTTATTTTTTACTTTGATTTTTTATTTGTCTAATAGCTTTTTATTTTAGCTAGGGGACTTGTCTAGATCTGTCTTTCTTTTTGATTGGTCCAATAGCTTTTTGTATTGGCTAAGGGACTTTGATTCATCCTTTTCTTTCTTTTGATTTGTCCAATAGCTTTTTATTTGGGCTAAGGGACTTCTCCTTATTTTTCTTTTGTGGCAAGCTTTCTTTTGATTTTGAATCTCCTTTTGAAAAAGGAATTTTTACCTTTGATTTATGATTTTCCTCCTTTATATTTGCTTTAGATGATACTTGTTGATCCATGTCTACAAGGTAGATGGATTTGGGTGAGATGAATGGAGTGGGAGTGGTGATGCCATCAATGGAGTCTTTGATACTATCCTTTTTGGTACTACTAATATCAACAGAGGCTTGCACATCCTTAGCGACTTGGAAAGATGACTTGATAGATGGAACATTAGGAGATTCATACCCTAGCCTAGGGAAAGTGTGATGGAAGGATGATGAGTGTATTTCCTCAGCAAGATCATGGTCAAAGAGTGGGTTATCATAGATATCTTGGTCAAACAAGGGGTTATCATAGGTATCAAAAGCTTGTGTGTAGCCAGATATAGAAAGGGTAGGTGTATCATCAAGATCCCAAAAGGTTTCAATCCCAGCATAGTCATCTTTTTGCATTTCTTATGTAGCAGTCTCAACATCATTGTTGGAAGTATGACCTTTTTCGACAACAGTAGCAGTGTCATTTATTAGCAACCTATCCAGACAATATTCTCCACATCCTAGATCATGAATTTTGACTTTGGGGTTTGATAGTACAGTGACTGGAGTGGATGTTTGACGGTTTAAGGATCAACATTTATTTGAGGGGGGGATGCTTCACAATTGCTAGGGATGGTGATTTACACTTTAGGACTTTGATTATGGCTAGACATGAGAGAATTAGGATCTCCTTGTATTGTGATTTCAACTCCATCATGAGAAAATTTCAAGCATTGATGGTATATAGAGGAAACTACTTGCATTTCATGTATCTATGGTCTTCCAAGGAGGATATTATAGGTCAAGGGGAGATCAAGGACTTGGCAAACCACATCTTTCACCACAGGGCCAATTCCAATTGGTAGAGTAACTGATCCTTTAGATAAGTGCTCTTCTAGATCATCCCTTCATGGTAATCTTTTACTGGAGTCTATTACATTTTCTAAATATCCCAAGGCATGTATAAAATTTAAAGAGAAGATATTTAAACTTGCTCCTCCATCTATTAGAACACGTTTGACTACAAATTTATGGATCAAAACCTCAATATGAAGTGGAGCATTATGTGGATGGGTGAGTGATGTATCATATTTTTTAGTAAATGATAGGAAATGAGGTGTGGTCGTGTGTCCCACCATAGCTTGGGATTGAAAAACTTTCAAATTAGCTCGTACAATGTCTTGTTCATCATGAATCTGATTGTGAATACAAAAATGTTAAGAATGGTAGTCTCATAGACATAGTTTACATTCTTTCCTTTGTTGTTTGATGAAGAAGATTCCCCTTTTTCATAGTTTGGTAGAGGGTTCTTGAATGCTCCCTGATCATTTTTCATTTGGGGTCCTTATACAAATATGGTCTTGTTATCAATCAAGTCTTGTATCAAATCTTTCAGCTGTATACAGTCATTTATCTTATGTCCTTTGTTTCGATAAAAGTCACAAAAATGAGCATCACTCCACCGCCAAGGTTTAACTTGTGGGTTATAATCTTGTGCCTCTCGTAATGTTATGACTTTAGCTTCAAGAAGCTTTTTCAATGCTAATTCCAATGATTTTCCTAAAGGTCTGAACCTTCGGCTATTCGATCATGCTTGCTATGGTGGTGGTTTGGTTTCAACATTAATTTGATTGTTGTTTTGGTTGTTGTTTTGATTTTTTTTTTATTTGTCTTGGTGGCAGCTGCTGTTAAGTTGAATATAGGTTTTGCATTTTGGTTTTCAACTATGCCATCATTGTTACCCACATTCTTGTTTCAATGCCAAAAATTTGGTTTATCATTGTTGTTGTAATTGTTGGAGGAATTTTATGAGTTGTTTTCATTGTAAATTTTGATGAATCCTCTCTTGACTAAAGCCTCTTTGATTTTTATTCCATTTTCAATCAACTTTTCGAAGGTTGGTGGAAATTGAAATTCCAATCTATAACTCATCTTGTCATTTAGGTTGTCGATAAATATTTCTATCTTTTCCTTTTTAGGTATTGGACAAGAATATCATGTAAATAGGCTTCTCTGTTTTTGCAAGAATATAAGTAATGATTCACCCTTCTTTTGTTTCAAGTTACAAAGATCTTTCATGGTGATGTCATGTTGGATGTTGTAAGAGTCTTGGGTGATGAACTTGTTGACTAATTCCTCAAAGGTGTTAATTGGTGGAGTGAGTTTGGAAAACCATTCAAGGAATTGTCCTCCTAAGCTACATGTAAATAGTTGCATCAAGTAAGTTTCCTCAAAGGAAAATTCAAGACTCATGGTTCTAAATTCCCTCACATGATCAATTGGATCGGTTTTTCCATTGTATTTGTCGTACATAGGGAATTCACAATGTTTTGGAAAGGGAATCGCGTGAATACTTTGATCAAACAGATATGGAAAAATGCCTTGGATCAAGTATCCTTTTGAAGTTCCCCTTTGCATGTCAAGCATTTGTTGTTGGAGGTTCTTTACTAGATGAGTCAAGGCAACTACTTGTTCGGGATCATTTTTGGGTTTTTTTGGAGGTGCTTTCAGTTGATTTACATCAAAGTCATCCGACAATTTGGCACCTTGTTTAGCTAGTTCATAAGGAGGTATTTTTCCCCATTTCTTTTGAAAATATTTTCTAAACATTTGTGGAAATTGGGGTCTTGTTCAGCATGTTGAATATCTTCTTCAGTTACTTCTTCCCCTTCAGTGTTGTTGAGTCCATAGAAAGGATTCTCTTCAACCTTAGCCATGGTGTTTTGAGTTTCATTATTTTGAGTTTCACTATTTTGAGTTTCGATAGTTGGAGTTTCGATGGTTTGTGTTTCGGTGTTCGAAGTTTTGATTGTTGGAGTTTCAATGTTTTGTGTTTAAAGTTCTTTTTCCTTGAGCTTCTAATTTTGTAAGCTTGTTTGAATGGGCATACAAGTGTTGTACTTTGACTAAACTTTGGTTTATGTTTGGGAGAGTGCCAAGGATTACAACTAAGTCAAATAGAATGACAAATTCTATGAATGAGACTAAGTTGGATTTTATTATATAGCTTCGTTTCATGATGAAAGGATAAAAAATCCCGATGATGAAACTAGGCTTAATAATCAAAGGTGTGATAAATTTGATGGTTTTGGCACTTTGATATGTTAGATCTTGGTTTAGGTGGGAGAATTCCACTTGTACAGGTTAATTTTTAAAAGTTTAGACTCTAAGATACCTAAGAAATGATTATGAACTTGAGAAGGTTCTAAAATTTTGGTTCCAACTAAGAAATAGGGGACAAGTTTTTCTTCCTATACGAGATACTCAAATCTTTGGAAAAGTCTTGGATTTTGACAATATTAAAACGAATACAAGTTGGGATTGTTCCTTGAAGCTCTTTTGTAGAAATTGAAGACCAATCTCACCCTAAATTCATAGAGTGTTGAGAGACATTTTTTATGAGCTTTTGGACTAAGAACTATGGACTTTGGTTTCTGGACTTTAACCTTTCATGAAATAATTTGATAAAGCACATGTTTAGACTCTGTTGTGTACTACTGAGGATTCCCGGGATGAGACTGATTGTCAGACAAGAGATTAATTTAGGTCACTGGTTTTTTGATCTACAAAATGCACCAGAACAAGTGCAAAATGCACCAGAACATGTGCAAAATGCGCCACAATAGGTGCAAAATCTGCCAGAACAAGTGCTAGATTCATCAGACTAGGTGAAAAATGCATTGAACTAGGTGCAAAATAGGTTTAAACAGGTGCAAGATGTGTTTCAAGACTAGCAAGATGTGCCATAAAGTTTTACAAGGCTCCGTAAGCAAGTTTTGACTCTGGTAACTTGGACAATATGTGTGAATATAGGTGCAAGATGCACCAGAAAGTAGCCAATATGCGCTAGAAGGTTTACAAGAAGCGCCAGACTAGGAGAACAACACTGTTTCTTGAAATTTTGTTTGATTCTTCAAATTTTCCAGTTAGAGATTTGGTCGTTTCAATGAATGTTATTCTAAATCAAGGTTTTCACTTTCGACATATGATGTTTTTTTTTTAATTTGTTTTGAAAAAGCTTTGATAAAGACACATCAAGCAATGTACAATCCTAAGGCTATGAAAGATTGTATTCTTTTGGATTCCACATGGGTTTTACCCAAACCACACTTATTCTTAGTGGATGAATTCAGAAGCTTGGCCACTCGGGCTCCCCCTTATAGTCCACTCACTTCTCAAGTCAACCAAGATTCTCGCCCCCATAAAACTCCCATGGAAAGCTAATCATCTCTACTAAAAACTGTGAGAATGTGGATTCCTTTGCAACGACCATTGTTGCACCAAAGAATAGATAAAGGTTTTTGGCCAAACTATAATAAGGGTTCTATTATGGACATTTCGTTCATGGGGGATAAACCATGTTGCAAGAGACAATTGTTTCCCTTCTCGTCGGAACTATCCTCTTGATACTGGCCTTTGTTCCAGTATCCACATTTATATACCAACTAGAAGTCACTTGGCTTTAGCATGTTACCAGTTGGGTCATTCCCTTGGGTGATTACTTTTTCCCACTACAAGGCAAGCCCTCTAAGATAAATAAAAGCAAGCAAGTATACCCGTAGTTCGATCACTATTTATTTTGCATGAATAAAGAGAGAACACATGCTATATACTCCACTCACACTCGCAGATAAACACGAATGGGTCTAGCTTTTTAGTCACCCAGTTAAGGGCAGAGAATATTCCTACCATCCATTTCCTACCATCCATTAAGCATGAAAGACATGGTATTCTTTAATCCTTTAATTAAGTTGTGTTCCTAACTTAAACAAAAGGAAACAATTAAATCACTTCCAACCCCTGCAATATGCCAGTAGTTTATGTTTGAGTCTTTGATAACGAATCTAGGAAACTTGCAAGACAAAAACACAAAGTATTAGCTCTCAAATTTAGTGAAAAATAATGAAATTGCAAAATGCACCAAAATGGAGACAATATGTGCCAATGAAAGTGTCATTTGTGCCAAAATTCTCATGTTTGAACCTGCGAACATAAATTTTCCATAATGTTAAAAAGAACGGGAAAGGACCCCACGGTGGGCGCCATTTTGTGCGTGTGTGAAATGTGGAAAGTTAGTATCAACACAAACCTTAATGAAATGAATTATATTAAATATTCAAAGCAAAGAAGCTACTCTAAATTTCAATTTAACAAATCTTTTAAGAACGTCTCATTGTCCTCTATTCTTAATGATTCCTTTAACCTCTTGGCCCTCATATTTCTATGTGCACAAAGGTTGTTAGAATGACACTTAAGAAACAAGATTAGTATTTAACATGCATGCTAATTAAATTCCTACATGAAACTAAATGGTAGAAATGATGATGGATACTATGATGAATGATGGATGATTCTGATGAATGATGGGTGACTATGATGAATGGAAAAATGGTGGTGGATACTATGGTGGTGATCTATATGATTCTACATATGCTCAAATGAAAAATATAAATATACTAATCTAAAATGCAAGTATGATGCAAAGGATGACATAAAATGCAACTATGAAGCAAAGTGTTAGTCTAAGATCAAACTATTATGTAAAACATTGTATTAAAACTAATTATAAGACTGCAAAGTGCTCCCAAGCTCAAACGATAAACCTGCATGATAACTCTATTTAAAAGTGGATGCCAAATGTGTGGGAGAATCAAGTGTGTGAGGAATAAGCCATGTGTTTGAAAATAATTCTAATTTAAAAATTAGAATTATTTAATTTCATGTGACCTTGGTGAGGTGGCATAAAAAGTTGTAGACGTGCTTGAATTCCTAATCTAAGATTAGTGAAACTTAATTAAATAAAACTAACTTTAAAAAAAAAAAAATTAATTAAATTAGAAGAATATGATTTTTTTAGATTTGAAGAATTAAAGGATATGAACAATATAAATAAATTGTGAATTTATTTATACATAGTTGAATATTAATTAAATAACTAGAATTTAATTACTTAAATGTTGTGACCGATTTTAGGTGTATACAATAACCATTAGAACATATGATGATAATGAGAGGGACTCAGAAGGAACAATAAAGCTACCTATATAAGTAGGTCTTGCAATAGCTGAGACAACATGTCAAGTCTTAGACCTTGACTTGCCATACAACATCCTTTTGGGTTGCTCATGGATCCATATCATGTAGGCCATTGCATATACCTATCATCAGTGTCTAAAGTTTCCATACATTGACGAGGACACTACCATCCATGATGAACCCGAACCTTTCTACTACTACAAATGTCTGGAAGAGAAATATCACATATTCCTCCAAGTTCCAAATAATGAAACTTCCTTCATATTGAGAAAGTGTCTAAAATAATCAAGGTAAAAAAAATACCTTTCAAAGATGGTGAGAGCTAAATGTCGAGGTCATATATGAAGTCAATTTCTCAAAATGGGTATATCAAGAGGAACAAGAAGAAGGTCCTCTTCCCATGGATCCAAGTAGCAAAGTTTATCAATTGATCAAAAATATGGGCTATACAAGCATTACTAGACTTGGCTTGAAACAAAAAGGTATTTGTGAACCTATCATCTTAGAAAATTGATCAAAGAATAAAGGTATTAGGTACAACTCAAACAAAAATGTCACCTCTCTAATTGAAAAAATCTTTATTGAGGAATTTGAAGATTCTCCTTGGTTAAATCCATTTGATGATGAGGATATTGAATACTTACGCATGTGTATAATAAAATTATTTGAAAATGCTTCTATATACACCATCACTACCACATCATTTACATCCCCTATCCAAAACAATGAACTCAAACTCATCTACCCCTAGCTCATAGATTAGGACCAACAACAAGCACTAGTTCTTGATTTATTCAAAAATGATGAGGCTATCACAAAACTCATGGGGCTCTAAGAAGGCATACCCTTTTTCGATCATAAAGTAGGGTTGTTATTGAACTTGATATGCAAGAATACTATGGGGACATGGGTTTCATAAGACCTATTGACTATCCAGAGTTGGTTTCAAATCTCGTACCAATATCAAAATCCACTGGGGGCATCTAGATATGCAAAAACTTTAGAGACTTGAATAAAGCATATACTAAAAATGATTTTCCATTGCCAAACATTGACATCATTGTGGATCTTACAGTTGGACATGATATTTTGTCTCTCATGGAGATATTTTCAAGATATAACCAGATAATGATAACATAGGAGGATCAACATAATGCCACATTCACATTTCCATGGGGTACCTATTGCTGGAATGTTATGCCCTTTGGTCTCAAAAATTATGGACTAGCATATCAGAGAGTGATGACTGTAATATTCCACAACATGTTTCATAAGATTCTGAAAGATTATATAGATGACATATCAAAATCTATCACAAGAAGAGGTCATCTTGAAGTATTAGATTAAATTATTGACAAGCTAAAGTAGTATCAGTTGAGACTAAATCCAAAGAAATGTGTCTTTAGAGTCACTTTAGGTAATATTTTGGGATACATAGTATCATGAAGGGGAATCGAAGTGGACCCTACCAAATTCAAAGCCATTATTGAGATGCAACTACCTAAAAACTAAAGAAAATCTATAGTATACAAGGGAAGCTACAATCTATTAGGAGATTCATTGCATAGTTGGTAGAAAATTTTCATCCATTCACACACCTTCTTCACAAGGGTGTAGCATTTAAATGGGATCATAATTTCCAATAGGCCTTCCAGTAGTTGAAGGATTACCTTGCATCACCACTAGTATTGATGCTACACATTGTGGATAAACCATTGATATTGTACATTTCAACTACATTAGCAACATTACAATCTCTCTTAGCACAACATGATGAATCAAGAAAAGAAAGAGCTATCTATTATATCAAAATGGCCTTACTCAAATATGAGCTTAACTACACCCTAATTGAAAGAGCTTGTCTAGTATTAGTTTTTGCTTCACAAAAGCTACGAAACTACATGCTTATCCATTAGATTACTTTCTTATCTCTAAGGTTGAACCATTGAAATACTTATTATCAAAGGAAACTATCACAGGCTGTATGGCTAAATGGGTAATGATCCTAAGTGAATTTGACATTCGGTATGTGGATTGAAAGGTTATCAAAGGACAAGTCATCACATCTCAATTAGTAGAAGCTCCCATATATGTTAAGAATCTTTGGGTATCTGAATTTGTAGATGAAGGAATATTCACCATAACATCGACAAACTTATGGAAGCTATACTTTGATTGTTCCCATACGCATCACGGATTAGGAGCAGGTATTCAATTCATCACCCGTCAAGGTGATTGCATTTCAAAGTCCTATACGCTAGCTTTTCCATGCACTAACAACATAGAAGAGTACAAGGCCCTCACCACAGGGTTAATAATTTCTATTCAATGGAAGATCCAAGAACTCTAGGTCTATTGTGATTCCCAACTAGTGGTAATACAAGTCAATGATGACTACCAAAATATGGATGATAAGTTGATGCCATATAAAATAATGATAGATAGCTTTAAATAATACTTCATAGTCATCACATTTGAGTAGATTCCAAGAGCTAGCAAAAAAGTAGCAAATTCCATGGGAACTATTGGATCTTTACTAGGCATGCCACATAATAGCTTGAAATGCAATTTTTTTGTTGATCAGATTCTCATACTGACTTTTGAAATCCCTAAATTAGAATTTTTATGTGAAATATTTGGTCTCAATTCCCCTTGGTACCACAATATTTACCTATACCTCCATGATGTTATATTTCCATCCAACCTTACTAGTAACCTCTACAAATATTTTATCCAAATATCCTCTCACTTTGTCATCATTGGTGATACCCTTTTATCGAAGAAGTCTTGGTGGAATGTTACTTAGATATCTTAACCTTGAAGAAGCTTCAACTACCTTAAAAGAGATACATGAAGGAGTTTGCGGGTCACATTCGAGTGGTGTTACCTTAGAAAAGAAGTTGCTTAGAATGGGATATTATTGGCCTACCATGGAACAAGAGGCTAATAAATTTGTGAAATAGTGCTTACAATGTCAATAGCATGGTGATCTCGTCCATGCTCTAACTAAGGAATTAAGACTTATCATGATACCATGGCCTTTATCGTAGTGGGGGATTGATCTCATTGGGAAGATAATGCCTACCTCATCTAATGACCATAAATTCATAATCACCACCACCAAGTATTTTACAAAGTGGATAAAAGCCATTCCCATGACATATATCACAGGAAAATATATATCCAAATTCATCCTAAACTACGTAATTTTCCACTATGGTGTTCTACAAGCCATTATCACATATAATGGAGCATCTTTCAAAAACCAAGATGTTTGAGAAATTTGCAACCAATTCCATATCCAACATCATTTATCTACACCCTACTACCCTAAAGGAAACAACCTTGAGTAGAAGCATCTAAAACGACTATCCTAAAGACCTTGAAAAAGATAGTTAATAATTTTTCGGTCGGGATTGGCACTTACAATTAAACCTTGCCTTATGGGCTTATCGAACGAGTATCAAAACACCAACTAGTGCTACTCCATATTCCTTAGTTTATGGAATGGAAGCTATCTTACCCATTAAGGTTGAGCTCCCATCAATGAGAGTTTCATTGCAACATCTAGGTCGAATGAGCTTGAATTTTTGGATGAGCATCATCTAGAAAAAATTGATCACTTACAAGCATATAGGAATTGACTCCATAAAAGCTATAATAAGAAGATCAAGGGCCAAAATTTTAAAGTAGTAGACCTAATGCTTAAAGAGAATAAAAAAATTGATTGGATCAAGAAAAAATAGGACAATTTGAACCTTATTAGTTGGGACTTTTTTTCATCACTGCAAGCTATGGATCTAGAGCATAGTAGTTAGCAACACCTAAAGGTGACCCCTTGCAAGTACCTATCAGAAACAATCACCTCAAGCGGTTCTATGCCTAACTCGTGAGGGGTATCTTATTCCAAAAATCCAAATGAAGGATAAAATAGTAAAGAGAAAAATTGTCAATAAGGGCGTGGTTCGGTAGTCAAGTCGCTTGGTTATAGTGACAACCACCAGGGTTCAAATCCTCACTGGGCCAAAGTGCTCGTAGGCCTTGTGCCTTCACTGGGTGATGCGCTCACGGGTTTGGTTTTTTCTTATGGTTTCTTGTACCCATTTCATAGCTCTAGTCAAAAGTGTTTACCCCTAATAATATGGGTGCATTGCACCTTTAAAAAAAATAAAAAAATAAAAAATAGTAAAGAGAAAAATCATCCTCTAGTGAAAACCACTTTGGTGGCGCTTTGGGTAAGTACCTTGGTGAAAACATGGAAAACAGGTGTCTTGTGTAAATAAGCACCATCTACCATCTATTAAGTACTCTTTTCATCTCACCATAATAAAATCTTCATCCATCCATTCATCTCCATCCATATCATGGCTTGGTGTTCAACTAGTATCTATCGCTATCAATATTACTTGGCATTATCCTAAGGTCAGTTAGTCCTACCTATAACGAAGTAGTCTAACACATGACTGGGAGAATCTTCTTATACCTAGTTGTTAGCATGGATTCTTGTATATCACCTAAGTCACTTGAAAACCAAAAACATCTAGATACATTCAAAAACCAAAAACATCTAGTTACATTCAAAATCCCAAAAATATCCAAATATTTCAAAACACCAAAAATATCCAAATATTATGAAAATACGAAAAACAAATAAGAAAATTTCAAATACCAAAAATAGCCTCAAAATATTTCAAAAAGTAAAAAACATTTAAAATTTCACCAAAAAGAAAACAACCATCCATTTCATCCATTATTCATCCATCCATAATAATTTCCATCTATAATAAGTATCATCACCCTCACCTTTGGAAAAACAAATAGAAGCAAGTACAACCATTATCGAAACTCAAAACATTCATGCAAAGTTATGAGTCTTGATCATTGTCAAACATGTCAACAAAATTTCATATCAACAACTTGAATATTTAGAAAACCAACATCTGATGAATGTCTTAACGAATAGATCTTTCCTAGACTAGACACCATTTCAAATAGCAACTAAAGAAAAACTCTCTGGAAAGAGGTACGATAGCATTGATGTGTTCGTTAGTAGGTCTTTTATTTTGGTTTTATCTTTTTGTCTCATTACACTGCTCACTCAAAACTACCTTGATCTTCTATATCTTGGCATGTCTAGATGGGTAGGTAATGGGGCATAGTCATTGCTTTAGTCTATTGTTTTTGCTCGATGTTCTTGTAATACAACCTTGGAAAATACTTTCCTTGTGTGTGTAGGGATAGTCTCAAGTAATACAACGGTTGGTGCATATCAGGTTCTTTATACCTTTTGTGCATCAGTTTACTTGCTTCAATGGCTTCATTTTCTCACATGATAAAATAAGGTGTTTGTATGTCAGGTATGACCTATCTGTTTGCAAATTCAAAGTCCAAGCAATAGATACAACTCCACCCTGGTTCTTCATACCTTGGTGCATCGTGTCTACTTGCTATATCAAAATAAGGATTGCTCTATATTATGTTACATAATCTAAAATGAAAAAGAAAATCTTTTATCCTATTTCCTCACATATCCAATAAAATATGAACACAAATCATAGATTTATTGGTATCTTGATCAACATCATCATTCTATTCTATCTCATTTCTATTTTTTTCTAACTAATCCATTCATTCATTTATTCTATCATACTAACATTTTACATCCAAGTATCATGACATGACAACAACAAAATATATGCATCCCATCTTGAATCCACAAACCATCAGTAGCATCTCATATCATCCATCCTACATAGTCATCGCATATACCATATGAAAATAGAAAAAGGAAATCATGACTATATTATCATCCATATCATACATCTTGCATCCATAGAACATTAGAAACATGCAAATCATAAACATCATAATAATTAGATATCCATCATCACATCATGGAAAGATGAAACATCTCATAATACATGCATCCATAAATATATTTGTATCTATAATCAATAGCATACATCATAAAAAGATCAATGCATAAAACATAACACCATCTCATGATCACATCAAAATGATCTCCTCTCATATATTATCAAAAAAGTGAATGTCATATACATATCAAATTTGTGATATACATCAAAATATACAGGAGGCTATCCATATGAGGAATGTGTATACATCAAGGAATGTATACATCAAAATATAGATACAAAAAGTCTATACAATATGGGTCTACCCTGAGCTCCCCCAGTTCTCTTGATTGGATGAAGGCTAAGGAGGTGGTGGTCCCATCGGCTGTTGTTGGTCACCATGTCCCACTAACTGAACCTACAAAGGTCTGCCCACTGATGCACCATTTGATTTTCTCAGACCTGCAACACTCCTCTGAGAAAACCTAGGTTGTCGCCTATGTGTAGGAACTGTTATATCATACAAAGTCTGGTAATATGTCACCTCAGCTTGTATGGTCCAAATCTCTTTGGTGTAATGAGCCAAAGGGACTGTCTAACCCTGTTCCTGTGCAACAGTCTCTAACTATTGTCTATGTATTGTCTCCTGAGCCAGTTGTAACTCCACCTACTATCATTGAGTAAACCTCAACATCCCTCTCAATCCTAGCTTGATCATGCTCAGTCCTAGGTTGATCCTTCTTTGATACAACCTAAGTAAGTCATGTGGAGAGACCATCATGCTCCTATCTATATCCATCACACTAGATTTATGTGTCTAGTCTCGCTCCTATAAGAGGACCAAAATCCTCTGATC
Source organism: Sequoia sempervirens (assembly GCA_007258455.2). Taxonomy (NCBI): domain Eukaryota; kingdom Viridiplantae; phylum Streptophyta; class Pinopsida; order Cupressales; family Cupressaceae; genus Sequoia; species Sequoia sempervirens. The sequence continues at coordinate 99,248,415 of VDFB02256132.1, read as the reverse complement.
ATTTGGACCCCCATCTATAAGACCTCCTTCTATAGCTACTATTTGGGTTAGAGGTGGAACTTGTGGAGGTGGTCACCCATGTGGTCCCTATCTTGGTCCCTATCTTTTGTCCTCAGTGACAAGTACCTTGGCCTTTTCTCAAGCTATATTGAATACATCTATATAATAGATGTTTTAGCAAAAGCTATTAGAGAACCCACATATAAAAATAAAGAAAATATGAAAAAAAAAGTGTACATAATTATTTTTATTTAACTATAGTGAGTATAATAATTTTAATAAAATAACTATGTACTTTAATAAATTAAATATATAATTATTACTCTTAAAATAACTATATGTATAAAAATATAATTAAGATAATATCCTTATATTACAAGTAAAGAAGAATATAAATTATAAGAAATAACAAGTATGATATATTACATTCATTAAATAATTAAATATTTATTTGTAATAAAAAATAACTTATATTCTTATTTAACTTATATTAATAGATATATATTAGATTTAATAATTATATAATATATTAGATTCAATAATTATCTAATAGTGTTATATATTAGCATTATAAAGAAATATAGATAAGTGTATATTAATAACTTAATTTATATTCTAAAAATAAAATATACATATCTATATAAAAATATATATATACTAGCATATTTATGTTTCCTAAAATTAAAAGTTACATAAAAAATAATACTTTAAATCAAAATAAAATAACTTGAAATTGATATCTCTCCACATTATAGATAGATTTATTAGCCTAATAATGTTTAGTTGTGTCTAATTTTTTTATGTTTTATCATTATTTTAATATGCTACTCTTTATTTATTTTATAGCTAATTATTTTTCATTTCAAATTAAAATCTGATACTAATTTTTGAAAAGTAGAAATATATGAATTAACAAATTTTATTTCCATTGCTTGCTCTTCTGCCATAATATAATGTTTTTTCCATTGCGTCTATCATATTTACAACCGGTGAAACAACCATCTATATTTTATTACTTATAGAAGGTCAATTATAAATGGAACTATTTAAATGATACTATTTAAAGGTCCTCTCTTTTTTTGGGTTTTACTATTACTATTTCACTATTACAATCTGGATTAAGACGGCTCTTAAATTGAACTGAAATAGAGGTATACAATGCTTACTGACTAGGAAATTGGAAGCACACTTAAAAAGAAATCCTCAGAATGACTTGGTATGTTTTAAGATAGCAAGAAACTTAAAGGAGTTTTGTAATTGAAGTTGTGTGGAATCTTGCATTTGTTCCTTGAATATGGCTAAGAACATCCGAGATGAGGTCTTCTCTCAATCATGATGTCCCCGTATGCCTCCTCCTGATCGACCTTCGCATATTTATCGGTAGCTAAAACTAGAAGCCAATTGAAATTGTTTGTCATTAAACAATTTAAGCGAACAAGTAAGGCATTGAAGATAATTACTTATTTAACCCTTACCACATGTTTCGTAGGCTACTTGTGTTCTATTCATCCCCTCAGTGAGCTGGTTCATAGATTGCTTTGGTGGAACTCCTGGTTTATTGAAATGATCTCTCAAAGGACCTGTCTCCACCATTAAATCTGCATTTGGAAGTTTTTAAAGGATGATCTTGAATTCAATTCAATTGAATGTAAAGCAATCTGAATTTAATTTGTGTTTGTGGGTTCAATACGCTTACCAAATTGGTTCAGATTGATGTTTTCATTTTGGCCTGAGATGACTTCCAACTGGGAAGTGCCTATTTCCTCCATCATATGTTCTTCGTCGGGAAGGACACTACCAAGTTGGGAAGTGCCTATTTCCTCCATCATATGTTCTTTGTCGGGAACGAAACTGCCAAGTCCATCTGGTGTAATATCCAACTAGGAAGTGCTCATTTCCCCCATCATATGTTTTCCGTGAAGGACATCACCAAGTCCATCTGGTGTAATATCCAACTAGGAAGTGCTCATTTCCCCCATCATATGTTTCCGTGAAGGACATCACCAAGTCCATCTGGTGTAATATGCTTTCTTTTCGGGCTAATTAAATCAAACTCTAAATTCAGTAGAAAATATAAATGCTTTTTCAATGGAGGAATCAATTTATTAATTTTCATTGACACCTTTTGGTTATTGGGATTGAATCCTCTTTTACTGATCCCAATGGTTCTGATGCAAAGGGATCCTTTATTGATCCCAATGGTTCTGATGTAGGGGTCACCTTATTAGATTTGAGACTTTGACCTGGAGTTGTTTAGTCCAATAAATATGCGTAATGTGTGTTAAAATAGACGTTTGACATTAAATTTCTGAAGTGGGGACTGTATAAACCATGAGAAACTTTCAAAATGATACACATCTTACAAAAATCCAAATATGCATAAATCTCAAAAACTCCTAGTGACTGTATTTCGCTATTCTACATTGGAGTAGTTGTTCACTGTTCACTAAAAAGTACATTTTACCATCACTCCTAAAGGAAAAATGAAACATGACCTGAAGGCACTGATGTTAATTCCATTTGATTGACATCCCAATCCACATCCCAATCCATTTGTTGGTTTGGGTTATCAATTGTAGCCAACACTTCTTTATTTACAGGGTCAGCTTCACTCTACATAACACATTAAATTATTAATTTCAATTGGACTGAAAATTCTCCAAATAGCTTTTGAATGAGTAACCAAAAGTGTGAAGTTAAAACCACCAAATTTATTAGCTGGTCCTGATCATCTCTCCTTTCAGCGGTCAAAGATAAGTGTTTCTTCCTATTTTCAAGAGTTCCTATAAGAAAGAATAAAAGGAAAAATAAATTAACAATTTTTTTTTAATTTGGATGTATCTCAAAAAAAGATCAAAACAAAAAATTATAACTTTGGAAATATATATATAGCTCAAGGGAATTTTAAATGAACATGCCTTGTATTTTCTCTTTGTTCTGTCCGAGAACATTTTGGTTCCACAGGTTCTAATAAGGGCATTGCATAGCAGGGCTCATATGACTTGGAAAAGAATAAAGTGGATGGAAGCCACATCATCTTCTCTCTTGTAATCGATTGCCTCCTTGTTTGCAACTTGTCGAAAAAGAAGAATAGTTATATGAATATCCTGAAACTATCAAAATACTTTGATAATAGGAAAAAATATAGTGAGTATTAAAATATACAATGTCTAAAAGCTAAACTACAGTAGGTCATCAAGAGCGGAAATATTTTAACCCGTGCAAATAAATTCACAAGTACAGAGTTATGGGGGATTATTCTTTATGATATTCTAATGAGAATCGACCAAATCAAAACCCCCAAAAAACATATAAACATCTTTGATCAATCCCCATTAGGTACACTATCTATAGTTGAGCTATACAATTGAATGGTGGTACACTGTAATCAGTCAGAGAGATTACTTTTTCAATTTTGAGCCTTCGAGTATAGCCTTTGACGATGCTGGAGCAATCACTAAGCCATTTCATATACACTTCACCAGAAACAAATGTTTTTTTGTCGTAAATAATGGATTTATTCTTTCTATTAATACTCCTGAGGGAAGGTTGAATGCTCTATGCATCAAGCCCCAGCTTCATAAAGAAAATAACAATGCACAATCAATCCATTAGCAAAAATTTAAAATCACCTTCCCTACACTTCCCTTAACTATAGTACATTATAATGTTAATTAATGCACAATACTGATTTAGCACTCTCAGGCTGAGCCTCCCCTTGTTGCTCTACTTCATGTAGAAGTTCATTAGTGTTAAATCCGTCTTGTTCTTTCAAAATTTCCCTATTTGCAAGTGAAAGAGTGTCTAACACTATTTACTATACAATGCTTGTTATAATAAAACTTTGCTTCGCTGAAAGCGTTGAAATTGGTTAGCATAACCTTGCTGCTGCTCTATATTTAAATTCAAATAAGGAGGCAGAGTGTTATTTTTAGGTTCTGCTACCAGCCTATCTTCATCAAACCTGAAACATTTTTTTCTTGTCTATGAAATTTAGAGCTGTAATTTACCTTTCACATGTTGAAATGATGTTTAAGAATAGCCTATACTAACACCAGCTAAACTGAAATCAGTATAGGGAGAGGAATGAAAGAAATTTGAGTTTGATTACGGCATCGCTGTTCAAATCTCAAATTATCACTCAAATTATCATTTGGCAGTGTGATCTATTCAACATCAGCTACGCACAAGAAGAGAGAATTAATTACATTTATTTTGGAGAAAAATATACTCACTCTAAAATGTAACCAAATTACCTTCAATCTTCATTGGTTTGAGTGATGTAGTTGGTTCTTCATCAGGAATTAGGAAGAATTCCTTCTACAGAGCACAACATAAATTAAACTAAGTTGATTAAAGAAATTACCCAATCTAATTTTATTTTGTGAAATTGATCACTTACCAAATCGATGGGGTGTGTCGTCGGTTGTTTAGTGTCGATGGCGTGCCCCGTCAGCTGTTCAGTGTCGTCCAACTCGTCAAGGTCGTAATCAACCCCAGAAACGTGACTTTTTGTAAGGGCTTTCTTGATTTGGTTCTGTTAAGCCACTGATAGCATTATAAGTTATTATTATTAAGCTATTTCATTATCAAGCTTTCATCTCAAAGCCTCCAGATCCCTCCATAGAGTTTATCCTTCCTATTGTAGATATGTACTAGGCCTTCTGCAATTTTTTGTTTCAATTGCATTGTAAGAAGTTTGAAAGTTGAAGTCTAATAATAAAATTTTGTACAAAAAAGACAGATTGTGTTTACCGATGAGTATTCCACTTAGTGGCAGGGGAACTGTTGGATTGAGAATTTGTTCACTCCACAAGCCAAACAATGTAGTGAAAAACTTCTAAATTATACTTAGTAATAGCTTTTCAATTATAATTCCAAACAAGATAATAATTAAGCTAAGTGAGCAGAACAAAGAGCATATAATACCAGATCTCCACAATGTCAATTTTGTCAACATCTCTTTTGTTGATTTTGGTTTGCATTGCGGCTGCAATCCTATAAAAACACAATTACTGAAATAACTAAACATAACAGTAACTATTTATAATAAAAGGCTGGAGGTGGAAGACAATTTATACCATATTTGGCCCAAAGGCGTATTTCTGGACAATAATTGATGAGAGTAAAACATTCCTTCAAGCCTCTGAATCTCCCTTCCAAAGAGCTGCTGCAAATTCTTCCAGAAAATAGAAATTATTGCTAAATGTGATTAAAAGAATGATCAAATCTCAAGCATATAAAGGAATTTTCATTTTCTTGCACTCATGAACAGAGTATAAGAATTAATATTGTCTATGTTTTTGAATAACTTTCTCTGGGATGTTTGAATGCAATACAATGTTGGAGAAGGTAATAAACAAATTAAAGTTAATGAAATAAATTTACAGAGAAAAGCTAGCAAAGGTAATGAAATAAATTTATTGTAAATAAATTGAAGAGCGCAAGTGTGTAATTGTGAGAAATGCTCCAACTTGAGAAATAGTGAAGGAAATTGAAATGAAATGAGATAAATTGAAACGGAATGAACAAACAAAGAGGGTACTATGTGCTATTACCAGTGAGTGTATGTGCTAGTCAATACTAAAGTAGATACTATGTTTAGCTTTTTGTAGATTTTGTAAATTGTTATGTTTCAATGACTAAATGGTAAGGAGCAATTAAGGTTTTTGATGTTGACGTATTATAGAGGTACACGATTCTTCCATCTCTCATGGTTTTTTAGTTCTATCAATGTATCTGGATCAAACACAGGGTCACAAGTGCAACAGTGACTGTATCAAATAGTGAGCATATTTTGTTGCTTTACTAATCACCAATAATTGTTGATATAAAAGGGTGATACATTTGGACAGTTGATCAAATATGGATTTTAAAATCAACTAATCAAATTCTTGATTTTCAAATAAAGGAAATTTTGTATAAGAGTCTATTGAGAAAATATTTTTGTTGTAGAACTGATAAAGAAGACAAAAACATTAATTACCCAAAATATATATATATATATATATATATATATATATGGTGATAAATGAGGGATTTACATTGATATGAATAATATTTACAAAGATATATGATTTAGGTGTTGATTTTCTATTTTAGGAGTTGGAGTCTAAGGGAACTAATCGAAAGCAACTTGTGACACTATTGTTTATGGAAAGTAAGAGGAGAGCTAACTCACTAGAATATAAGTTATCTTTTAAATATTTTTTATATCAAATATCAATGGTTTTATGTCTTAGTATGCATAATTTGTATAATTCCAAAGAATATATTCTCATTTTTATTAAGGATTTGATCTAAAGGAATCTTATATACTGCATGAAGTATGAGTATCATTATAAAATGGGACCTCTAAGTATTAAAGTTCACATGTGAGGTTTGATAAAGTGTATTATATGTTATAATGTGGGAATGATCTCACAATAGTATGCCCCACTTTTTGACCTAATTAGGATGCTCAAAATTAGTATTTTTTAGTATTTTTCACATTATATCAATGATAGGGAACAAACAATCAAAAATTAATGATGGTGTAAACGAATGATTTATAGCATATATTCTATGTAGATTCAAGTTATAATTTAAAAAAAAAAAGGGGGATTCTTTTAATCACTTTGTATTTTTATTTTTCATTTACAGGCTCAACTTCACTTTGCATAACACATTAAATTATTAATTTCAATTGGACCGAAAATTCTCCAAATAGCTTTTGAATGAGTAACCAAAAGATTGAAGTTAAAACCCACCAAATTTATTGACCGGTTCTCATCATCTCTCCTTTCAGTGGTCAAAGATGAGCATTTCTTCCTATTTCCAAGAGTTTCTATAATAAGGAATAAAAGGAAAAATAATTTAACACTTTTTGTTTTAATTTGGATGTATGTTAAAAAAATATCAAAACACAAACTTACAACTTCAAAAATATATGTAGCTCAAGCAAATTTTAAATGAGCATGCCTTGTATTTTCTCTTTGTTCCGTCCAAGAACATTTTGGTTCCATAGCTCTAATAAGGGCATTGCGCAACATGGCTCATATGACAATTTTGTAGATGTGGAAAGGAACGAAGTGGATGGAAGCCACATCAACTTCTCTCTTGTAATGGACAATTGGCTACTTGCTCGCAACTTTTAGAAAAAGAAGAATAGTTATATGAATATCCTAAAACTATCAAAATACTTTGATAATAGGAAAAAATATACTGAGTATTAAAATATACAATGTCTAAAAGCTAAACTACAGTAGATCATCAAGAGCGAAAATCTTTTAACCTGTGCAAATAAATTCACAAGTACAGAGCTATGGGGGATTATTCTTTATGATATTATAATGAGAATCAACCAAATCGGAACCCCCAAGAAAATATAAACATCTTTGATCAATCCCCATTAGGTACACTATCTACAGTTGAGCTATACAATTGAACGGTGGTACACTATAATCAATCAAAGAGATTAATTTTTAAATTTTGAGCCTATGAGTATCGCCTTTGACAATGCGGGAGGGATCACTAAGCCATTTCTTATACACGTCATTAGAAAAAATGTATCTTTGTCCCAAATGATGGATTTCTTCTTTCTTTTTCTATTAATCACATGCCTATTAGTACGCATGATGGAAGGTTGAACGCTCTGTGCATCAGGCTCCAACTTCATAAAGAAAATAATAATGCACAATTAGTCCATTAGCAAAAAATTTAAATCGCCTACCCTGTGCTTCCCTTAACTAGTACATTATACTATTAATTAATGCACAATACCAATTTAGGACTGTCCGGCTGAGCCTCCCCTTGTTGATCTACTTCATGTGGAATTTCCCCATCTACAAGTGAAAGAGTGTCTTAACAGTTAACACTATTTACTATATAATGCATATTATAATAAAACTTTTATTGGTTGAAAAAGTGTTGAAATTGGTTAAAACAACCTTAGTGTTGCTTTGGATTCAAATTCAAGTTGGGAGGCAAAGTGTTATTTTTAGGTTCTTCTACCAGCCAATCTTCATCAAACCTGAAACATTTTTTTCTTGTCTATGAATAAAATTTAGAGCTGTAATTTACCTTCTACATGTTGAACTAATGTTTAAGAATAGCCTATGTTAACACCAACTAAATTGAAAACAATATAGGACAAGGAATGTATGAAATTTACACGTGAATTTGATTGTAGCACAACTGTTCAAATCTCAGATTATCATCTTGTAGTGTGATATTTTTGACATTAGCTACACACAAGAAGAGAGAATTAATTATGTTTATTTTGGAGCAAAACGTATATACTCACTCTAAAATGTAACCAAATTACCTTGAAACTAATTTGGTTTGAGTGATGCAATTGGTTCTTCATTGGGAATTCGAAAGAATTCCTCTACAGAGCACAACATAATTAAACTAAGTTGATTAAAAAAATTGCACAATCTAATTTTATTTTTGTGAAATTGATCACTTACCAAAGAGATGGGATATGTCGTCAGTTGTTCAGTGTCGTCTAACTCGTCAAGGTCATAATCAACCCCAGAAACGTGACTTTTTGTAATGGTTTTCTTGATTTGGATCTGTTAAGCCAACAATAACATTATAAGTTATTATTATTAAGCAATTTCATTATCAAGCTTTCATCTCAAAGCCTCCAGATCCCTCCATAGAGCTTGTCCTCCAATTTCACATGAATTAGAAAAATGATTACAGTACAAGGAATTCATCCATGAAATAAGTATCAAAGTTGTGTGGTGATTGTAATATAGTAAGAGATGAAGCAAATGAGATTTATACCATGAGCCTGGTTGCATCATCTAAAAGCATGACAAACATCAAAGAAGAGCAATGCTACTTGAAATTCCCAAAAATGTTTCACTTAAGAAAAGGAATTCCCAAGGAAAGGTGACTCAACATTACTTACCATAAAGAAATTCAACCTTCCTATTGTAGATGTCTACGACGCCTCCTGCAATTTTTTATTTCAATTGCACTATAAGAAGTTTGAAAGTTGAATTCTAATAATAAAAGGTTGTGCAAATAAAGACAGAAAGATTGTGTTTACCCATGAGCATTCCAAAAATCCTTAGTGATATGGGAACTGTTGGATTGAGAATTTGTTCACTGCAAAAGCCAAACAATGCGGTGAAAAACATCTAAGTTATACTTAGTAATAGCTTTTCAATTATAATTACAGAAAAGATAATAATTAAGCTAAGTGAGCATAACAAAGAGTATATAATACCATATCTCACAATGTCAATTATGTCAACAATTCCTCTGTTGATTTTGGTTGGCATTGTGGCTGCAAACCTGCAAAAAATAAATAATTACTGAAATAACTAAACATAACAGTAACTATTTATAATAAAAGGTTGGAGGTGGAAGAGAATTTATACCATATTTGGCCCAGAGGCACCTTTCTGGACAATAATTGATGAGAGTAAAACATTCTGTGAGACCCACCAGAGATACTTGATACTATGCTATTTTATTATTTTGGATAGATAGTTTGATTTTTGGTTTAACTGTTAGACATTATGTTTTGATACAGATTGATGCTTTATGATGCTATTCATGTTATGCTGTTTTGGCATTAGACCTTGTCTTTGTTTTCATATTATGGTGATGTGAACGTTAGACCTCATAAATAGGATATTATTGATTATTATGGATGCTCAAGTAGAATTAATAAATTTTATGAATTTTGAATTATTGTTACTGTATGAAAAAAAAATAAAAAATGATGAATAAATGTTATTAAGAGGATTCAACAATGATGAATTTATGTGACTATTATAACTATTAATTGATTTTCGAATGTGATTTAACTATGATGCAAATTGTATGATGTGAATATATATGTTTCAGCTTCTTTGACTATATCATTTTATTGGATATATTAATGTGTGAAATTGAGTGTGCAGGTACAAATTCCATGGCCAATGGAATTGGAGGTCTTCAAGGAACCCTATGTAAAACCCTGTGAATGCCGACAATAGTCCATGGGGACTATAGTCTTGTTGTGATGTAAAATTTGTAAAGTGGTTGGAGACTTGAATGTTATTTTATTATATAGTTTTATTTTAAGTGATTAAATGTTTTAAGTGTTAAGTTGCATTTAATTTGTAAAATTTTAATCGGGGGTATTTGATATTTTTTTATCTTCTTTGACTCAAAAAAGGGTTAAAAAGGTTATTTTATGTTTTTTTTAAACCCCTAGGGTGTTAACCCAAGGGTTAGGCACTTAGTTCAAGTTATATTTTGAACTAAAATCAAGATATGACCTCTCAAAAAGGCCTAGCTTTAAGGGTGACGAATTTGGATTTGGAATGAGTTGTAAATGGATCAATTTTAACAAGATCCACTTTTATCTTCAGTGTTTTAAAGCAAGAGTGGTTTTTGGGAAAGAAATTTTTTGGGAACTTCTATTTATCTCTTTCTTTTTTTGATTGTTGGGGGGATTGGTTTTTTTTTTTTGGGAAGATTGGTATTTTTTTGGGCATGCTAGTTTTGGAAGAGGTGGTTTTGGGTGGAAAAAGAGTCCAGAGGAAAAAATTGAGCGCTTCCACATATTTCTTCCTGGAAAGCGTAAGAGGTTGGTTTCTATCCTTTTGTATTTGTTCTTGGTTGAAATTGTTAATTTTTTAAAAGGCTGTGAGTATTCATTATTGTATTATTATGTGTGGGTTTTTATTTGTGTTGGGTTGTATGGGGATGTCTCTCTCAGGTTTTGAGAGCTACCCAAGTGTGGGGTTGAGAGAGGATGATCCTCCAATGGGGAAAATTCCAACCTTTGAGAAGGTGGAGATTTTGGGTATGAGTACCCACATTATGGGAGTATGGGATTTTTGGGTATGAGTGCCCAAGATTATTTTATGGAGTTGGATGGATGGAGAAGTGGAGAGAAATTGTGATACTATACAGATCTATATTTAAATATGCATGTTTCCCCATTGGGTAGTGATATCTCCTAAGTCTCCCCCTTTCTTGAATTTTTGAGAAGATTCAACGTGCATGTGAATCCCTGGGTTTTGGGTGTTATTGTATTTATCTTTGTGTTTGATGTTGATGCATGTTTGAGAATGTGTGTAACCCGGTTCCTTTGTTGGCCTCCAAGCTCGGGGGTGACTGGTTTTCTAGTCTAAGGTTGGGTGGTGAGCACCCCATTGGCTACAGAAGAAATTTGTGTTATGTGTAGGTTCTTCAATCTTAAAGAAGCTCTCAGTTTTTTTGAAGGAGTGCAAGAAGAGACCTATATATGTTCCTTTGTAAATGTTATTGGGTGAAGTTATTTCATAATGTTTACAACCCTGTTGGGTTACTTGTAAAATCTTGTTGACTGTGGTAAAAATTTATGTCTGAGTTTTCTACAAAGTTATAGTTGAAAAGAGAAAGCTTCATTTACTATTCTATTTTATTTTGTTTCATCTACTATTGTTTTAGAGTATTGATTTAGGATAGAGAGAAATATTAAAACCTTGGGGTTTTGAGAAGGAATTATAAACAAAATGAGTTTTAAAAAAAAAAAATTAAAAATAATTAGATGGATTGTATGCTATTGTTTGCAATATGTGGGGAAAGTCGCATTCATGGTATTTCTTTTCCTCTTTCTTATATGTTTATTTTTAAAGCTTTTCATATTCAAATAGAAATTAAAATTTATGCATGTGTGAGAACGAAAGAAAAGAAATCAGTTCATGGATTTTGTGTATTTCTATTACCATCACAAGAGCACCGTAATCCATAGATTATTTTTCTTTTGGACCGTAGCAGTATTCAATTTACATGGATAGTCACAAAATCTAAACGAAATAAAAGAGTAGGGTTTTAGTGATTTCCGTTTGAGTAAAGAGGAGACAAGTATTACTTTTTATTTGTTTATGCATAAATTTTTACCCTACGTGTACCTACATTCTCTAACCCATAAAAGAAATAGGAATAAAAAAATCCCCCTCTCTCTTGAAGTATCAAGTTTGTTTTTAATTAGAAAGTTAACTTTTAACTTATTTTATACCTTGAAACTTTTCTAGCCACTTATTCTTTTCTCCTTTATTTAGAAGTTTTTATATTCTTATAAAGATAATTTAATATACTCTTTTTATTCTAATTTCATTATATATGTTTTTCTTTAAGAAGTATGTATAATTTTAAGGATAAAATTAATTTAGATTTTAAATATTAAATTAATTAAAAAAAATAATCATTTTTTTTTTATGTATTTAAATATTAGATAATAAATTAAGTAAATAGTAGTTAAACATGAATAAAATTTTATATATCGAATATATGGACAATAATGAACAGATTTGAGAATTTAGGACCGTGTTAATGAATACAAAATTAATTACCTTGGTTATTGGAGTTTGATAATAATAATATATTGGTGGTAATCAAAAGTATTCTAAGCAACAATGAGTTGATATCAATTTGAGTTTTTGTGTTATGTTTTTGTCCTATGTAATTGTAGGGAATTTGAGTTTTTGTGTTATGTTTTTGTCCTATGTAATTGTAGTTGTCCTATGTTTTTGTCCTATATAATTATTTTGAAGTTAATTTGGATCATTGATGCCAAGGACACATATCACAATCTATCTATTTATGGTAGATCAAATAATCAAATAGTGAGCATTTTGTTGGTTTACTAATCACCTATAATTGTTGATATAAAGGGTGATACACTTGGACAGTTGATCAAATGTGGATTTTAAAATCAACTAATCAAATTCTTGACTTTCAAATAAAGGAAATGGAATATAAGAGTCTATTGAAAAAATATTTTTTTTGTAGAATTGATAGAGAAGACAAAAGCATTAATTACCCAAATTAAAAAAAAAATTATGGTGATAAATGAGGGAATATATTCCCATATTCTAGATTACTTTTAAACTAGATTACTTTAAGATTTCTTTAGATTATTTTTAAAAAAAAATTCATATAGGGAAAAATTAAATAATAAGAATAGTATAATTATTTGTATATGATTCTTTTTATTCTTATTAATCTCTTTAAATTATTTTTAGAATAAATTATATAAGAACAAGTAAGCAACTAAATAAATAATAGTTAATTATAGATGAATTGGTATATATAATAATATATATTGGCAACAATAGATAAACTAAACTTTTTATATAATGCTAATACTTCTCATTAGTATTATTATAAAATAATATTAATATTTGAAAGGTTAAAGTATCAATAACACCGTTACTATTTCAATTAGTATTGATATCTCTTTAGATGAGTATCATAACATTAATATTAATGTCCATTTTAATATTAGTGTTGCTTTAAATTATGTCATTAATAGTATCATTGTCGCGATTCATTAATATGCCACTAAGGATAAATTATAGTAATACTAATGGCAATTTGTATTAACATTATTATTTATAAAAGTGAATAATAATATCTGCTGCAACAAACGGATGGTACCAAATTTGGTATCCTTAGATTCAAAAATGGTTGAAAAGAATAATGATGAATGTTACCAATACGAATAACCACTATACCAACCCTACCTTGTGAACATGGAAACTAAAAGCTAAGTAAGCCTAGTATGTCATATCTTTGGCTAATTAGACCATCTATATAATCTTGTTTAGCCTAGGTTTTAGAGCCTACCAATTGTGGATTGAGGGTGCGCGTGATGGACTTCGTGCACCCAACTATGCTTACTCCTCCACTCCCCGTTCTTGGGCGACATGTCAACGGTGATGTTGTACGAGCAATGTTCCTCAATTCATGTAGTATTCAACCATGTATGTACATGGTTATCATTTGTTAGTGTTTTAACTTTCACTTTGTAGCTTTGTTTCAAAAAAAAATTGTTGGGTTTTCTAGCAAAAATTATGGGCATGAGAAGCATATCCCCATATACACAAGTTGATTAGCTCATACATAGTACAAGTACAATAGTGATTGGATCAAACACAGGTCACATGTGCAACAGTGATTGGATCATACATAGATCACAAGTATAGCAGTGACTAGATCATACGCGGATCACAAGTACAATCGTAACTACCACATTTGAACATTACAAGTACACTATTCTAGTCTTATACGCATATCATATTTACATTAATGACTGGATCCATCATACTTCACATACATAGTGATAAGATCCAACATACATCACAAATACACGGTAACAAACACCAAAATGTATCACAAATACATAGTGATAAGCTCCAACTTGTATCACATACATAGCGACAAGCTCCATATACATTCCATACACAATGGTTGATTAACACATCACAACGACTGACTGACTAAAACATCACGATGGCTGCAACAAATGTATATAATGTATCCTAGATAGAAATAATATTGGTGCATTACACACTACACCGCAGGTCCTATCCTTTCCTCTAGTCTTCTGCAACACTTTACAAATGGGAAGAGGATTTGGTGCATCCCATACTACACTGTGGGTCCGTTCTCAGCACCACATGGCTAGGTATATAGTCTATCCCATACTACACCGTAGGTTCGTCCACCATCCCAAGCGTTTCCCCAAGTAGTGAACCTACCAAACCTAGTGGATTCCAACTCCAATCACCTATAGGTCACTAGAGAAAAGTTTGTCCACCCAGGAAAAAGTAGCTCCCAAAATATACCACCTTGTGACCTTAGTGGTATTTTCAGCTATCTTCTTGACAATACTAGGTAACACTTGGCATCGATCACTTTCTTACTTATTAGTGATGGCCAGTGAACTCTCTCAATACGCACTTAGCCCCAAATTACTATTACCTACATGGATGGATCCCTACTTGTGCAACTGTAATGGTTGTATCATAGCCAAGGTAGTTTGATACATTCACCTTCATGAACAAGGTGAATGTTGACTAATCCCAAGTAGTAACCCAAACATCGATCATTAGCATAGTCCAATGACTTCCTATCATTGCTCAAATATCTTGGAGGTTCACTCTTGGCTGGATCATACATAACATGAGACACAATTACAATCAACAAATACACAGGCCTATACATAAAGACCTCTAGATATGGAATTAAATTACACGGACACATAAGAAATACATTGAACCATCATATCATGGACTCTACCCAAAATTGATGGACTTTACCGAACATTTACATATAATCAAATACCCATTTTAAAGTAGTTAAATCCCTTACTTCATTATGTTTAATAGAAGCCTATTATGTATTAAATATAAGTTATTAAATCCCCTTAACTTAATCATACCCATTTGATACCCATTTTAGCCTTAACTAAAGCTTGCAGTGGACAAAATGTCAAAGCATTGAGGAATAATTCCAATATCTGGGAGTCATCCCCCCCCTTAGACCCCCTACGGACTTGAGGTAACAAGGACATCCTTCGCCCAAGGACCACCTACATTTTTGCTTCCAAACGGAGCAAAGTCACATATAGTTCTCCTCACATAGTCTCTCAAGGATAGCTACGCACCAGGTTCCCACAACCCAAGGTTTCATCAATGTTTCTCTTCCATTATTAGTGCTTATCAGCAATCAGGAAAACCTATATAATTTAACAAACCATATGATAAAACCTTCCTTTAAGGACATTAAACTCAACCAACTTGAATGTCCTCAAGTTAGTCTTCTCAACATAAGGGTTAGGCTTATTATACAACACTAATCTACCTTGGTTCACACAAACCCATTGGAATCCACTTCCATTTGAGATTCATAAAAATAGATTTAACATTGAGTGTTTTCTATTCTAGGGGAGGGTCAATAAGTAACCTGTAGTCATATAAAATCCCTTACTCCGAATATCCAAATATCATTCTTAGGTTTATTTACATACTTCATTTGGTAGTTAGCATTCCCACACTTCCCTTTTCTAACAATAGACATGATATCAACATGTATCAGGTACAATATTTTGACCAAGAATCAGGTTTGTAACTTAAACATTTTGAGAACTTTTAACTCCACGTGAAGAAACCATCAACAAGGTACTATTGAATCTTTGACCCATTTGTAACAATTATCATGGAATGTTTCATAGATAAATATTGATCATATAAACATATTTAATGATTCTATGTATTTGAGAAACATTTAATAATAAAATACTACACATTCCATATATCGGAGTCACAATTGAAGAACTCAAATAATACTCAACACCATGACTTGTAGGAGAATTTATAACTATTCTAACCATGCATCCTAATTTAATAAGCTTATATCATGACACTTCCATCCAATCATGTCAAGATTGAACCTTACCACAAATATCATTCCTAATCCAACTATAACATCCCAAGGTTTCATTTGTATTGATTATAGAAACACACATACTTTTATTGCACTCCTAAAGATATTGAAGACAACAAGTCTTATGATTAAGTACTTAATAGTTGACACATATTGTTAATAGTGACCATGATGATATAATTATACCACATAGCTCATCTAAACCTCTTAATTCTCCTTAGGAAAGAGCTACATGCAATAAAATGACATAACTCATTGTGTTATTTCCATGTAATATAGTTTAAGGAAATGAGATTAGATGATTATATTTATTCAAGTGTCCCCTCCCCTACTTCTATTATTAAGTAATAGTAGCAAGCCCTAGTTAATCATTACATATGGTCCAATATGAAGAACATTCAATTACATTATTTTATTTATCAATGCTCAAATCATATATACTAGCATCATTTTAAGGAGCAATGGCCTATATAATTTAATTTGTGGTTTAACACCATAGAATTTCTTCTTGATTTACACATGCATTTGCATATTAGTGTTAAGAAACATAGGGATATTAAGTGTTCCCTAATTCATCTAAGTGAAGATATGATTTTCCCCTATTCATATATGCTATAATATTTTACAAATCCTTTAATCATAAATATCCTTAAATTTCAAATGACTGGATATGTTAGTTTTACTCACTAACCATCTTGGTATTCTTTGTTTATCTTCTCATACAATATGATAATCCTAATTTATTTATAACATAAAGAGATTACATACAATTGCCAAAATATTTAGAAGTATGCTTATTAGCCTTAAAATAAAACAAAAACATAAATAGAAATTACTTATCTGTCAAATTTGATCACATATTCAATGTAGCAGTATAATCCTAGTGGACAAATCTTTGAAAAAACGGCTCCAAAGAACCTAAGTCTCTAGGTATGATGATAAAGATAATTTCCACTATACATGCTAGTATTAGCTTTGAGGGTGGACTAGACAAGAAGAAGGGAGTCAAATGTTGTGTAAAATGGCTTTTAGTATTGCTAGCTACTTTTGTTTGGTAGTTTCTATAGCCTTTTAATGAATCCGTATAGGAATTCATGATTTGGGAAAAATAAATCAAAGAAATTCCCCCCTTTGTCATGCTCAGTTCTTAAATGTGGCTCTAATATATCTCCAATCAACTCTCAGATGCTTTCCTACTCTTCTATTTTCCCTTTAAAATAATGCATGTAAATTTCTTTTAGCCATTATATCTTTGTGGATGTCCATACCATGTTCCAAACCTCTCATTTTAGAATGTACAACAAGGATATGAGCAACATCCATGGAATTTGACATTACCCCTACTACTTGCAATTACTTCAACGTTTTTAATGCCTTTTAAACTAATCCATTTTGTTGACCCCTACTCCTACCCATTCTCACACATCCTATCTCTTTCCAATTTATTTTCAATGCTCATTCTTCCTCCCACCCAAAATTCACCAATATTTTATTTCCCTTTCTCATGCACTTTCATCACCTTTCTTTGCACCTAACCTTGCATTTCCCCCCCTCCTCTCTCTCTCTCCTATCCAAAAATGGGTGTCTCCTCCTTGAGCTCTCTTGCTACCTTATTTTTCTCACTCCCCCACACCTTCCTTTGCTCTCTTCCCCTACCTTTTTCTCCTAAAGGAAAAGATTGAATTTATAGAATGAAGGCTCATGGGGGTATTAATCTAAGATCTAACTATGATGCAAAACATGATATAAAAACTAATTATAAGACTCCAAAGTGCTCCGAAGCTCAAACAATAAACCTACATGATAACTCTATTCAAAAGTGGATGTCAAATGTGTGGGAGAATCAAGTGTGTGAGGAATAAGCCATGTGTTTGAAAATAATTCTAATTTAAAAATTAGAATTATTTAATTTCATGTGACCTTGGTGAGGTGGCATAAAAATTTGTAGACATGTGCTTGAATTCCTAATCTAAGATTAGTGAAACTTAATTAAATAAAACAAACTTTAAAAATTCATTTATTTCATTAAATTAGAAGAATATGATTTTTTTAGATTTGAAGAATTAAAGGATATGAAAAGTATAAATTAATTGCGAGTTTATTTATTTATATGTAGTCGAATAAAAGTATAAAGGATATGACGGATATATGCCCCCTCAGGAGATAAATCGATGAATTTTTGAATTTTTCAAAAAATTTAAAAATTTTGATGATTTTTTTATGATTTGATGATGATCTCAAAATTTTATGCATCAAAATGATTTATCTCTCGAAAAATGATGTATAAGCCACCAGGTGATGAAATTGATTAATTAGGACCCCTTGAAAAATAAAACATCCCCATAAAATGCCACTTAATTAACCTTAAAAGGTTAAAAAGTGTGATTAGAAAGTTCATTTGAGCCTTTGGAAATTTGAAAACTTGTGAGTGATTTGATGAATTGATGACTTATGTTGCCTCCTTGTGTTTGATGTTTGATGAGCATGTTCAGCCAATTGATTTGATGATGTTGATGTGATAGTTGATGATTGACCTCATGATAGGTGAGGATAAATCATAGGATGATGATGATTGACCTCATGATAGGTGAGGGTCAATGATAGTGTGTTGATGATTGTCCTCATGATAGGTGAGGATCAATGATAGATTGATGATTGACCTCATGATACGCGAGGATCAATCATAGGATGATGATGATTGACCTCATAATAGGCTAGGATCAATGATAGATTGATGATTGATTGATTGACCTCATGATAGGCGAGGTTGATGATAGATTGATAATTGACCTCATGATAGGCGAGGATCAATTATAGTTTGAGTGATTGATGTTCCTCATGATAGGCAAGCTTGAATTGATTGATGAACCTCATAATAGGAGAGGTGCATTGATTGATGAACCTCATGATAGGCGAGGTAGAATTGATTGATAAGATTGTTGATTTGTGATGTGTTATGATCATAGGAGGATTTCTGCATCTGGTGCAGGTGGATTTAGATTTGATTGGGCGATGTGGTTTGACTTCTCTGATTGATTGATATGCCCCAGTATAGGATTGATTAATGTACTAAGACTTGATGATGTACCAAGACCTGATGTATACACTGATTCAGTTGAGACATTGATGATGTACCTCTTGATTTGAGACATTATGATACACTGCCATTTTTTATATTGATGTATCTCTTTATACCATTGGATATCCTTGTACACTTTGACATCATTTTGAGTTATATATGACATGTGGAGATGATGATGATGATATATGTGTCTATATGATGTTTATATGTAATGATGATCATGATGATTATGATGGATGCATTTGGTTTCTATTTTATGATGCTATGTGATGTTCTATATGATGATGATATGATATGCTATGAATGCATTTTCTATTTTATGATGATGATTATGATGCTTATGATTCTATGATGTTTTATGAATGATTCCTATATGATGTATGTGATGGATCCTATTATGCAAATGATATGTGATGCATTTTATGTTTTTATACTTTTCTAATGAAAATAAATGATGTAATGTATGAAATGAACACATGATAATGCATATTTCTATTGATGTTTATGTGATGTTTATATGTGATGATGATCATGATAATTATGGTGCTTTGTAATGATGATTATGGAATGTATGCAATGATGATATGATAGTGCAAGATTATGTTGATCCAGTGAGTCCTTTGTCATTCTTGGATTTTCAATTAATAACAAATTCATCTTCACTACTAGTTTTAGATGATCATAACAAGGGAATTATATCCTTGTTAATCAATCATGTTTTTCAACAACTTTTTGTTCTTGGAAATCTTACTTTGTTGGATATGTCTTTCAATATTCTTATGTGAATCCAAGATCCATTTTATTAATGGAATAAATGATTTCAGTGATGCATCAAGTTCAATTATGCCCCTATTAAAATAGAGATTCTTTTCTTCTTTGAAATCTTACTCAGCTGGATATGTCTTTCCATCTTCTTAATGGACCAATTTCTTAATCCATTAATAATTGATAAAATTATTTTGATTATGCAAGTGAGATGCAATGCACTTCTTTTTGTGTTTTTTGATGTGGATATTATGATGTGATGCATAGATGGATGAATGATGTGATAATGCATATGTGATGTATGTAACTGATGATGAAACTAATGTGCAACTATATGAAAATGATGTGTTTATGGTAATGTCGAGTGTACTCAATCCATTAATGTGAGAGATAACATCATTGTGAAATCATTTCAACCTTGGAAAACCCCTAAATACAGATGCAAAACTATCATGGATGCAATCTAATATAACCATACAGATCTAGTATGCAAATGTTGTCATTGTAATAGCCAATTTGTTGTGCTTTTTATCATCATTGAGCCTTTAAAATGTTGAAATCGAGTACAATCATTGATGGTATATTTACACCTTGATGAATTGAGTACTACTTCCATGATGTCTGATAGTGCAACTTAACACAAGCATCTAAGTCTAATTAAATCAAGATGACCTGAGTATTGTTTGTGTAAACAGACAAGAGTTAATCGTTTTCATATGCAAATTCAGAATGTCATTAGTGATACTTTGTAAAGCACATCCCACGACAATTTGCAAAATAATAATGATAAACTCACAGACAACAGACAAAGAAAAATCATTCTCCTTCTTGGCTCCTCTAGTTCAATACATCATCAAGGGGCTCCAGAGATATGATAACAAAAAAAAAGTACAACAATTAAAAATGTGTGTTTGGCGTGATAAACCCTTGATTTAGAAGGAACATCATCCATGTGAAGTTTGTTTTTGGTTTGATTGATTTCAATTTTTGGTTGATGTGTTCATGTATTTCTGATGGTGTTTGATGTTCAATGTTGAGTTGCACAATAATCATGTTTTGAGTTGTGTTGTACTACTATTGTTTGTTTGTTGGTTCAAGCTCAAAGTTTATTGCCCCTAGTGGGTTGAGGACTTTTCCCCCAGTCTTGGGTGAGACATGACCGTGATGCCAGGATATGTACATGGTGCTTTCCAAGGATAGGTAGATGGATGATGAAAGCAAATGGTCGGCATGCTCAAATAGATGGAAAAGTTATCCTATCACAAATAGTGCCTATTGCCAGGTTTTCAGTACTTGTTTTTATTCCACTTTTTTAGATTTTATGATTTTTTTATTTTTCACTTTTTTTTGTATTTTTCTCTTTTTCTTATTTTTTTAATTTTTGATAGACTTTTTTTTGCTTTTTGCTTTTTATTTTTGAAGGATATTTTCTTATGTTTTTGTATTTTTTCAGGACTTTTTCTGATACACTAGATGATTCAGGTGTAGAACTTCTTGTGATGCAGGTTGTTGAGGGGTTCATCAAGTAAATCCAATTATGGTGTGGAAAACCGATATGCTTCTGATCCGAAGACTGATACAATAGTACCCTAATCCTGTGTGAATGATCGTGCTAGATGAAAAGACCCAATCGGAATGAGGAGTACGAGTGGCAAGTATGATGGATGATAGAGGTGACAGATGAAAGAGGCTATAATAGGATCCCTAATGTGCATGTTATGTGGGTCATCAGGCTTCAGAAAAAAAGGAGCTTGGACGACTGATGAGTTATAGTATGTGAAGGGTTCGCCATCAAAGATGCATTGAAAGACATCACTAGTGGAGGTGTAATGATATGGCGGGTACTTGAACATGGATGGGTGAAAGGGAATATGTGGTATAAGTGACATGGATGTAGACTGTTAATCAACAAGTTCTTTCTTTGATTTTCTTCTTTGATATATTCCCCCAATGAGTTTTGAGGGAGAGGCATGTTTGGAGATCACCTTTTACTCACTTTTATTTTTTACTTTGATTTTTTATTTGTCTGATAGCTTTTTATTTTAGCTAGGGGACTTGTCTAGATCTTTCTTTCTTTTTGATTTCGTCCAATAGCTTTTTGTATTGGCTAAGGGACTTTGATTCATCCTTTTATTTCTTTTGATTTGTCCAATAGCTTTTTATTTTGGCTAAGGGACTTCTCTTTATTTTTCTTTCGTGGCAAGCTTTCTTTTGATTTTGAATCTCCTTTTGAAAAAGGAATTTTTACCTTTGATTTATGATTTTCCTCCTTTATATTTTCTTTAGATGATACTTGTTGATCCATGTCTACAAGGTAGATGGATTTGGGTGAGATGAATGGAGTGGGAGTGGTAATGCCATCAATGGAGTCTTTGATACTATCCTTTTCGGTACTATTAACATCGACGGAGGCTTGCACGTCCTTAGTGACTTGGAAAGATGACTTGATAGATGGAACATTAGGAGATTCATACCCTAGCCTAGGGCAAGTCTGATGGAAGGATGATGAGTGGATTTCCTTAGTAAGATCATGGTTAAAGAGCAGGTTATCATAGATATCCTAGTCAAACAGGGGGTTATCATAGGTATCAAAAGCTTGTGTGCTACCGAATATAGAAAGGGTAGGTATATCATCAAGATCCCAAAAGGTTTCAATCCCAGTACGGTCATGTTTTTGCATTTCTTATGTAGAACTCTTCACATCATTGTTGGAAGTATGACCTTTTTCGACAACAGTAGCAGTTTCATTTATTAGCAACTTATCCAAACAATATTCTCCACATCCTAGATCATGAATTTGGACATTGCAGTTTGATAGTGCAGTGACTGGAGTGGATGTTTTGACAGTTTTAGGATCAACACTTATTTGAGGGGGGGATGCTTCACAATTGCTAAGGATGGTGATTTCAACTTTAGGAGTTTGATTATGGCTAGACATGAGAGAATTAGGATCTCCTTGTATTGTGATTTCAACTCCATCATGAGAAAATTTCAAGCATTGATGGTATGTAGAGGAAACTACTTGCATTTCATGTATCTGTGGTCTTCCAAGGAGGATATTATAGGTCAAGGGGAGATCAAGGACTTGGCAAACCACATCTTTCACCACAGGGCCAATTCTAATTGGTAAAGTAATTGATCCTTTAGATAAGTGCTCTTCTGGATCATATCCCTTCATGGTAATCTTTTTACTGGAGTCTATTACATTTTCTAAATATCCCAAGGCATGTATAAAATTTAAAGAGCAGATATTTAAACCAACTCCTCCATCTATTAGAACATGTTTGACCAGACATTTATGGATCAAAACCTCAATATGAAGTGGAGCATTATGCGGATGGGTGAGTGATGTATCATCAGTTTTTAGTAAATGATAGGAAATGAGGTGTGGTCATGTGTCCCACCATAGCTAGGGATTGAAAAAATTTCAAACTAGCTCATACAATGTCTTGTTCATCATGAATATGATTGTGAACTACAGAAATGTTAAGAATGATAGTCTCATAGACATAGTTTACATTCTTTTCTTTGTTGTTTGATGAAGAAGATTCCCATTTTTCATAGTTTGGTAGAGGGTTCTTGAATGCTCCCTGATCATTGTTCATTTGGGGTCCTTATACAAATATGGTCTTGTTATCAATCAAGTCTTGTATCAAATCTTTCAGCTATATATAGTCATTTGTCTTGTGTCCTTTGTTTCAATGAAAGTCACAAAAATGAGTATCACTCCATCGCCAAGGTTTAACTTGTGGGTTATAATCTTGTGCCTCTCGTAATGTTATGACTTTAGCTTCAAGAAGCTCTTTCAATGCTAATTCCAATGATTGTCCTAAAGGTCTGAACCTTAGACTATTTGATGATGCTTGATATGGTGGTGGTTTGGTTTCAACATTACTTTGATTGTTGTTTTGGTTGTTGTTTTGATTGTTGTTTTGATTTGTCTTGGTGGCATTTGTTGTTAAGTTGAATACAGGTTTTGCATTTTTGTTTTCAACTATACCATCACTGTTATCCACATTCTTGTTTCAATGCCAAAACTTTGGTTTATCATTGTTGTTGTAATTGTTGGAGGAATTTGATGAGTTGTTTTCATTGTAAATTTTGATGAATCCTCTCTTGACTAAAGCCTCTTTGATTTTTATTCCATTTTCAATCAACTTTTTGAAGGTTGGTGGACATTGCAATTCCAATCTATAACTCATCTTGTCATTTAGGTTGTCGATAAATATTTCTATCTTTTCCTTTTCAGGTATGGGACAAGAATATCATGTAAATAGGCTTCTCCATTTTTGCAAGAATACAAGGAACGATTCACCCTTATTTTGTTTCAAGTTACAAAGATCTTTCGTGGTGATGTCATGTTGGATGTTGTAAGAGTCTTGGGTGATGAACTTGTTGACTAATTCCTCAAAGGTGTTAATTGGTGGAGTGAGTTTGGAAAACCATTCAAGGAATTGTCCTCCTAAGCTACATGGAAATAACTGCATCAAGTAAGTTTCCTCATAGGAAAATTCAAGACTCATGGTTCTAAATTCCCTCACATTATCAATGGGATCGGTTTTTCCATTGTATTTTTCGTACATGGGGAATTCACAATTTTTTAGAAAGAGAATCACATGAATACTTTGATCAAACAGATATGGACAAATGCCTTGGATCAAGTATCCTTTTGAAGTTCCCCTTTGCATGTGAAGCATTTGTTTTTGGAGGTTCTTTACTAGATGAGTCAAGGCAACTACTTGTTCGGGATCATTTTTGGGTTTTTTTGGAGGTGCTTTTAGTTGATTTACATCAAAGTCATCCAGAAATTTGGCACCTTGTTTAGCTAGTTCATAAGGAGGTATTTTTCCCCATTTATTTTGAAAATATTTTCTAAACATTTGTGGAAATTGGGGTCTTGTTCAGCATGTTGATTATCTTCTTCAGTTACTTCTTCTCCTTAAGTGTTGTTGAGTCCATAGAAAGGATTCTCTTCAACCTTAGCCATGGTGTTTTGAGTTTCATTATTTTGAGTTTCACTATTTTGAGTTTTGATAGTTGGAGTTTCGATAGTTGGAGTTTCAATGGTTTGTGTTTCAGTGTTCGGAGTTTCGATGGTTGGAGTTTCAATGTTTTGTGTTTCAAGTTCTTTTTCCTTGAGCTTCTAATTTTTTCATACAAGTGTTGTACTTTGACTAAACTTGTGTTTATGTTTGGGAGAGTACCAAGGATTACAACTAAGTCAAATAGAATGACAAATTCTATGAATGAGACTAAGCTAGATTTTATTATATAGCTTCGTTTCATGATGAAAGGATGAAAAATCTTGATGATGAAACTAGGCTTAATAATCAAAGTTGTGATAAATTTGATGGTTTTGGAACTTTGATATGTTAGATCTTGGTTTAGGTTGGACAATTCCACTTGTAGAGGTTAATTTTAACAAGTTTAGACTCTAAGATACATAAGGAATGATTATGAACTTGAGAAGGTTCTAAAATTTTGGTTCCAACTATGAAATAGGGGAAAAAAAATTCTTCCTATACGAGATACTCAAATCTTTTCAAAAGTCTTGGATTTTGACAATAGTAAAATGAATACAGGTTGGGATTGTTCCTTGAAGCTCTTTTGTAGAAATTGAAGACCAGTCTCTCACTAAATTCGTAGAGTGTTGAGAGACATTTTTGATGATCTTTTGGACTAAGAACTATGGACTTTGGTTTCTGGACTTTAATCTTTCATGAAATCATTTGATAAAGCACATGTTTAGACTCTGTTGTGTACTACTAAGGATTCCCGGGATGAGATTGACTGTCAGACAAGAGATGAATTTAGGTCATGGGTTTTCTAATCTACAAAATGCACCAAAACATGTTAAAAATGTGCCAAAATAGGTGCAAAATGTGCCAGAACAAGTGCTAGATGCATTAGACTATGTGAAAGATGCGTTGAACTAGGTACAAGATGTGTTCAAATAGGTGCAAGATGTGCTACAAGACTTGCAAGATGTTCCATAAAGTTTTACAAGGCTCCGTAAGCAAGTTTTGACTCTGGTAACTTGGACAATATGTGTGAATACAGGTGCCAGATGTACCAGAAAGTAGCCAATATGCGCTAGAAGGTTTACAAGATGCGCCAGACTAGGAGAACAACACTGTTTCTTGAAACTTTTTTTTAGTCTTCAGATTTTCCAGTTAGAGATTTGGTCGTTTCAATGAATATTATTCTAAATCAAGGTTTTCACTTTCAACCTATGATGGTTTTTTTGAAATATGTTTTGAAAAAACTTTGATAAAGACACATCAAGCAATGTACAATCCTAAGGTTGTGAAAGATTGTATTCTTTTAAATTCCATGTGGGTTTTACCCCAACCACACTTATTCTTAGTGGATGAATTCAGAAGCTTGGCCACACGTGCTCCGCCTTATAGTGCACTCACTTCTCAGGTCAACCAAGATTCTAGCCCCCATAAAACTCCCATGGAAAGCTAATCATCTCTACTAAAAACTGTGAGAATGTGGATGCCTTTTCAACGACCATTGTTGCACCAAAGAATAGATAAAGGTTTTTGGCCAAACTATAATAAGGGTTCTATTATCGACATTCTATTCGTGGGGGATAATCCATGTGGCGAGAGACAATTGTTTCCCTTCTCATTGGAACTATCCTCTTAATACTGGCCTTTGTTCCAGTATCCACATTTATATACCAACTAGAAGTCGCTTGGCTTTAGCGTGTTACCGGTTGGGTCGTTCCCTTGGGTGATTACTTTTTCCCACTACAAGGCAACCCCTCTAAGATAAATAAAAGCAAGCAAGTATACTCGTAGTTCGATCACTATTTATTTTGCATGAATAAAGAGAGAACACACGCTATATACTCCACTCACACTCGCAGATAAACACGAATGGGTCTAGATTTTTGGTCACCCAGTTAAGGGGAGAGAATATCCCTATCATCCATTGCCTACCATCCATTAAGCATGAAAGACATGGTATTCATTAATCCTTTAATTAAGTTGTGTTCCTAACTTAAACAAAAGGGAACAATTAAATCACTTCCAACCCCTACAATATGTCAGTAGTTTATGTTTGAGTCTTTGACAACGAATCTAGGAAACCTGCAAGACAAAAACACAAAGGATTAGCTCTCAGATTTAGTGAAAAATAATGAAACTGCAAAATGCACCAGAATGGAGACAATATGCGCCAAAGAAAGTGTCATTTGTGCCAAAAGTCTCATGTTTGAACCTACGAACATAAATTTTCCATAATGTTAAAAAGAACGGGACAGGACCCCACGGTGGGCGCCATTTTGTGCGTGTGTGAAATGTGGAAAGTTAGTATCAACACAAACCTTAATGAAATGAATTATATTAAAGATTCAAAGCAAAGAAGCTACTCTAAATTTCAATTTAACAAATCTTTTAAGAACGTCTCATTGTCCTCTATTCTTAATGATTCCTTTAACCTCTTGGCCCTCATATTTCTATGTGCACAAAGGTTGTTAGAATGACACTTAAGAAACAAGATTAGTATTTAACATGCATGCTAATTAAATTCCTACATGAAACTAAATGGTAGAAATGATGATGGATACTATGATGAATGATGGATGATTCTGATGAATGATGGGTGACTATGATGAATGGAAAAATGGTGGTGGATACTATGGTGGTGATCTATATGATTCTACATATGCTCAAATGAAAAATATAAATATACTAATCTAAAATGCAAGTATGATGCAAAGGATGACATAAAATGCAACTATGAAGCAAAGTGTTAGTCTAAGATCAAACTATTATGTAAAACATTGTATTAAAACTAATTATAAGACTGCAAAGTGCTCCCAAGCTCAAACGATAAACCTGCATGATAACTCTATTTAAAAGTGGATGCCAAATGTGTGGGAGAATCAAGTGTGTGAGGAATAAGCCATGTGTTTGAAAATAATTCTAATTTAAAAATTAGAATTATTTAATTTCATGTGACCTTGGTGAGGTGGCATAAAAAGTTGTAGACGTGCTTGAATTCCTAATCTAAGATTAGTGAAACTTAATTAAATAAAACAAACTTTAAAAAAAAATTAATTAATTAAATTAGAAGAATATGATTTTTTTAGATTTGAAGAATTAAAGGATATGAACAATATAAATAAATTGTGAATTTATTTATACATAGTTGAATATTAATTAAATAACTAGAATTTAATTACTTAAATGTTGTGACCGATTTTAGGTGTATACAATAACCATTAGAACATATGATGATAATGAGAGGGACTCAGAAGGAACAATAAAGCTACCTATATAAGTAGGTCTTGCAATAGCTGAGACAACATGTCAAGTCTTAGACCTTGACTTGCCATACAACATCCTTTTGGGTTGCTCATGGATCCATATCATGTAGGCCATTGCATATACCTATCATCAGTGTCTAAAGTTTCCATACATTGACGAGGACACTACCATCCATGATGAACCCGAACCTTTCTACTACTACAAATGTCTGGAAGAGAAATATCACATATTCCTCCAAGTTCCAAATAATGAAACTTCCTTCATATTGAGAAAGTGTCTAAAATAATCAAGGTAAAAAAAATACCTTTCAAAGATGGTGAGAGCTAAATGTCGAGGTCATTTATGAAGTCAATTTCTCAAAATGGGTATATCAAGAGGAACAAGAAGAAGGTCCTCTTCCCATGGATCCAAGTAGCAAAGGTTATCAATTGATCAAAAATATGGGCTATACAAGCATTACTAGACTTGGCTTGAAACAAAAAGGTATTTGTGAACCTATCATCTTAGAAAATTGATCAAAGAATAAAGGTATTAGGTACAACTCAAACAAAAATGTCACCTCTCTAATTGAAAAAATCTTTATTGAGGAATTTGAAGATTCTCCTTGGTTAAATCCATTTGATGATGAGGATATTGAATACTTACGCATGTGTATAATAAAATTATTTGAAAATGCTTCTATATACACCATCACTACCACATCATTTACATCCCCTATCCAAAACAATGAACTCAAACTCATCTACCCCTAGCTCATAGATTAGGACCAACAACAAGCACTAGTTCTTGATTTATTCAAAAATGATGAGGCTATCACAAAACTCATGGGGCTCTAAGAAGGCATACCCTTTTTCGATCATAAAGTAGGGTTGTTATTGAACTTGATATGCAAGAATACTATGGGGACATGGGTTTCATAAGACCTATTGACTATCCAGAGTTGGTTTCAAATCTCGTACCAATATCAAAATCCACTGGGGGCATCTAGATATGCAAAAACTTTAGAGACTTGAATAAAGCATATACTAAAAATGATTTTCCATTGCCAAACATTGACATCATTGTGGATCTTACAGTTGGACATGATATTTTGTCTCTCATGGAGATATTTTCAAGATATAACCAGATAATGATAACATAGGAGGATCAACATAATGCCACATTCACATTTCCATGGGGTACCTATTGCTGGAATGTTATGCCCTTTGGTCTCAAAAATTATGGACTAGCATATCAGAGAGTGATGACTGTAATATTCCACAACATGTTTCATAAGATTCTGAAAGATTATATAGATGACATATCAAAATCTATCACAAGAAGAGGTCATCTTGAAGTATTAGATTAAATTATTGACAAGCTAAAGTAGTATCAGTTGAGACTAAATCCAAAGAAATGTGTCTTTAGAGTCACTTTAGGTAATATTTTGGGATACATAGTATCATGAAGGGGAATCGAAGTGGACCCTACCAAATTCAAAGCCATTATTGAGATGCAACTACCTAAAAACTAAAGAAAATCTATAGTATACAAGGGAAGCTACAATCTATTAGGAGATTCATTGCATAGTTGGTAGAAAATTTTCATCCATTCACACACCTTCTTCACAAGGGTGTAGCATTTAAATGGGATCATAATTTCCAATAGGCCTTCCAGTAGTTGAAGGATTACCTTGCATCACCACTAGTATTGATGCTACACATTGTGGATAAACCATTGATATTGTACATTTCAACTACATTAGCAACATTACAATCTCTCTTAGCACAACATGATGAATCAAGAAAAGAAAGAGCTATCTATTATATCAAAATGGCCTTACTCAAATATGAGCTTAA